>PVIA01005114.1:0-122173 GCA_004024845.1 Tonatia bakeri
TGGCCCCGGCCACACAGGCATTACCTCCCAGCCTTCCTGTTTCTCCCTCTCCAAGACGCGGATCCTCAGCAGGTTTCTCTCCTGCACCGTCAGCTTCCTTGGGTCTGGACAGACAGACAGCTCGTCACTGGCTGTTCCCACAGACCGGCTCTGGGTCTGTCCCAACTGTTTCTCAAGCTCTCGCACCTGAGGGCGGTGAGACTCGTTGTTCCACCGGCGGTCTGCGGTCAGACTCCACTGCTCAGAGGGGCCGCCCTGGGGCGTGCTGGAAACCCCACCGGACAGATGGACGTGGAAGCCCCTGATGAGAGGGACTGGGGCAGGGAGAGATCTCAGGTGGCATCCTGAGTAAAACTAGAAAAGTTTAGCTTGGAAAAGAGAAACTTCGAAGCAAATGGGGAAAGTCACCCCACCTCTGAGGGTTTTGAGGCTGAGCAGCAGGCGTGAGGCCCCAGGAAGCTGGGAGGGAGAGGAAGGAAGGTCTCAGTACCAGGAAGAGCCCTGACAGGCCGACCACCCACGAGGTGGTGTGCTCCTGGGAGGCCCCCGGTGCCTGGCCACTGACCGGAGATGCTGCAGAGGGCAGGGTGGGCGTGGACCGAGAGACCAGTGCAAAGCCTCACCGGCTGTGTGACCGCACAGAGATTACTTAACTTCTCCGAGTCTCGGGTCTCTCACCTGTGCAATGGCCCTAAGGGTCCACCCTGATAATGCTGCTAGGAGCATTCAGTGCCCTGAACTTGTCTGAGCCTGGGAACCCCTGGGATGCTTCTTGAAACGACCACGCTTAGATCAACAAGTCGGAGCTCCAGGGGAAGGACCTAGGGACCTGCGTTTTGCATCGGTGCTACGGGGGATACTTAGGGTGAGGCAACTTCGAGAAACCTGGAGATGGCCCCGGTGATGCCCTCGGTGCCGAGTCCGGCCCTCAAAGCCTCTTGTCTCTGCAAGGGACTGGGAGATGTCACCCCATGCAACGATGGCTTTATCACGCTGGGGTTAAAGTGGGAAAACTTCTAGGGTCCATGTAACCCTGGTCCCCATGCTGACACAGCACGCATGATAGAACAAAGCTGGGTAAACCTGGGCGGAGGAAATTCACCAGGCTCACCGGTAAGGGGCCGCGTGTGGAAACACACCACAGCGCCCTCGTGTGGCCCTGTGTGGTCATTCCATCAAGCATCAAAGAACACAGGATTACTTCTAACAATGGATTTACACTATTTAACAACAAAGATAATTGGTGGGTTGACTGCTTATTATGTCCAAGTGCTGTGCTTTACAAGGGTTATTTAATTTAACCCTCAAAACCCCACAAGAAAAATACAGTGCGATCATCTCCATTTTACCAGGGAGGAGACTGAGCCACAGAGCAGGGAGTGGCCTGAGGTCACAGAACTTGTCCACGCAGCAGACACACACTCTGGTCTCTTGAACCCCGAGGACACACACTGAGACCTTCCTCCCTCCTTGTTGGCTTCCAGGATGTGCCCGGGAAACCCTGAGGGTAAAAGCCGCCTGTCCAGGGGCCGTGACCCTGAACTCCCCGGGGTGCAGGCAAAGTGCTCGACAACCGAGGAGTTACACACCTGCTGGTGTCCCCTGGTCTGAAGGCAAAAACGGGAAAAATAACCACAGCTAACCTTGGTACGGTGCTCCCTCTGCGCCTGGCCCTGCACTGGGCATTTCACACACACCGCCTCATCCCACCACACCCACCGTGCGCGGGCCAGGCGGTGGAGGCATGGAGAGAGGAAGGCCCCTGCCCCAAGCCACAAGGCTGGTGAGTGGGGAGCAGGGGTCTGAGTCGAGGCAGCTGGGCTCTGTCTGGGGTCCCTGCTCTCGGCCTCCAAGGAGGCTTCAAATGTTTAGAACAGAAAGAGGGAGACAAAGCTAAGTTTTTATTGGGTAATTAAAACTTTTAAAAGCCTACAAGCATCTGGACAAAACTGGAAAAGGCCTACAAAGTACACTAGTCACGCAAATTTACATAAACTCGGGGGAGAAAAAAACACGCCTGGAGTCAAATAAATCAAAGGCCTCGGCATTTGCTGTGCGCCAGAGCCTGGCACATGGTAACTGTTATGTAAATGCTTGTTCATTAAGTAACAAATTAAAGTCAGCCTGAATGGGGAGAATGTGGAACAACGGCCCTGCAGGGGGCCTTTCTGGGCTCTGGGCTCTGCAGGGGGGCTGGGGTGGGTCTTTCTGGGGCGTTTCAAGCCCTGAGTCCTGGGCCAGAGTGTGATGACTCACTCACCTTGGTCTGCAAGACAAGAATTTGTTGAGCCCGGCCCCTCCAGGTCCCCGGTGAGGACAGAAGCTGCTGGATGTTCACATCTTCCCCAACCTCACTGGCCAACACCTGAAAGGGCGGGGCCTTCAGTGAGGCCAGGAGAGAGGGGCCCCAGTAGGGCCCCAGGGCCCTGTACAGAGGCTCCCAGGAGGCCCAGACTCTGTCTGGCCAACCTGCTTCCTTCCCCAAAGGCCAGCCCACCGGGCACCAAGTGCAGCCAGCCTTGGGAAAGCAGTAGACCCCTCGTCCCCAGCATTTCTTGGCTATGCTCAGCACAGACAAGGAACTGCCGACAAGGCCCGGGCAGGGTCCTTGCTCTTGACACACTCTGGGATGAGTGAGTCGCAAGGTCGGCTTCCTGAATTTGTTCACGGTCATCTAGAACTGAGCCCATTCTGGACGGATCCAGGAAGTGCATTGCCACAGGGCCTCGCCCTCGGAGAAGAGCCACAGACAAGGGGCCATGCCTGAGAGCAGCAAGGAAGAGGGCCTCTGAATGTCACCCAGGGGTGCATGGCTCCAGAGGGGCTCCAGTTGTTGGCCGGAGGTGTTCAGGCCCCTCCTCCGGACTTGGAGGTAGAAACGACACGCTCAGCGGGGGCCCTGGGCCCCTCCAAAGCCTGTTGGAAACCTGAGCTCGGGCACCGAGCCTCTGGGGCTTGTTTCTACAATAGAGCACTGTTTTGGAAATCTTGGCCAGTCTGAGTGGTTCCAGCCGGAAAGACAAACGCCAGAGAATTCACTGTGTAAATACAAATAAATAATGAACCAGCTGGGCCTGCATCCCAAGTCTGACGATTTTCCTTTGAAAGGGGCCTTTAATACACAAACAACCTATTCATTTTCTGATATTACAGACGGCAGAGGGCAGCAGGCAGGTCTGGTCAGGCTTCCAAGTCCAAGGTGGCTTATGAATGCGAGACTTGGGATCTGTCGGGGTGCACACCGCACGGCACAAGGAAGATTTTAAGGACTCTGCCTGGTTGGGGTGCACACCGCACGGCACAAGGAAGATTTTAAGGACTCTGCCTGGTTGGGCAGCACTGTCCTCCTCGGTCCATAGCTGGGGGGCATGGCGAGGGCGTGAACGCAGGGCCCCTCAGGCGGCCAGCAACCCCGCTCACCCAAAAGGTCTGTTTCCAGGGCTGGTGGAAGGGTGTCACTGGCCCTGGAGCTCAACCCAGAGCAAGCAGTGTGATGCTCACGGGGCCAAGCCTTCTCTAGCACCTGAATGGGGCCCATTGTCCCTGTCGTGCCTGACCTGAGCCCAGCCCCAGCCAAGGAGACCTGAAGTCTAGCTCTGAAATACCTTCTGGGCCATTCGGAGCTCCTGCCTCAGAGACTGGATCTGGTTGCGGAGGTCACTCATCTTCAAGTTGGCGGCCGCCAGCCTGTCCTGCATGACCTTCACCTCCGGAGCCTCCGGCTGGTTGGGGAAGACGGGAGAGCAGTCACTCGTTGCCTCCATATAATAACGACCGAGGCCCCGTTTCCCCCAGCGTGCACTGGGCGCCACGCCAAGTGCTCGACCAGGAGCAGCCCACTCAGCCCTCGCACACTCTGGGAGGCAGGTTCTCCCAGCGGCCCCTGGGAGATGCAACACAGAGGCCACTGGAGGCTGAGTTCCCGTGGTGTGGGGTGCCTGGTTGGGGCCCGGTGAGTGTGGGTCCTGGCAGCCTGACTCTGGGGACCGAGCCCTTTGTTCTGAGCGTTGCGCACACACCTGACGCAGGTAGTGGCCACAGAGGAGACCCACGGGCTCTGCACCTCCCAGACACACCCGGGTGTGGACGCTCCGCTGTGCCCAGAGACTGGAGGCCGCATCACAGAGCACCCATCTTTATCCAGGGTAAAGAGGGGCCTAGTTCCTTTGCAGAAGGCAACCTCGGCTTGGCAGGAGGGCCTCGACCACCCAGACTCGGGGCCTCCCTCTCCTGGAGTCCGCACGCAGCCCAGGCCTGGGGCTCCCTGTCCTGGCAGTGAGCTCACTGGACAGAAAGAAGGACCCTGTTTAATTCTCAGATGCTCCATCTGCGGCTGGCAGAGCTGCAGCAACCACGAAAACTCTGCCTGCTGAAACTTAGAAATTAAAAAAAATATGATGTTTGATTGAAACTATTTGAATGTTGCCCATTTTCCTGTCTTCAACAGAAGATCCTGAGAATTGAAAGTCTGGTGGGAAAGGTATGCTGAATTCAGCCCATTCAAACCCCTTCCCTTAGGTGCTGAAAATAAGATTCAGAGAGGGGAAGCAACCTGCCCTCGGCACACAGCTGGCTGGATGGGGGACACAGCAGTGGGCTCAGGAGCCTGCTCCTCCCCTGCACTGGCTGACTCTCCCCGCCACTCCTGTGAGCTGCTGCTGACGATGGCCAGGCACCGTGGCAGCAGGAATGGTGGTTGGTGGGCTGAGCGTCTTGTCCAGCAATGACATTGAGACCATCTGCTCCTGTCCCAACACACCAGGTGGGCCGGACCTCTGGGGGTCAGGGCGGGGACCACTGCAGCAACCTGAGTTTTCCCAGGCAGCAGCGTGTGAAAGCCAGTGAGACAGGCAGGTCTGAGTTGCTGGGGTCTGGCACACTCCGTGGGCCCCAAGGGCTCTGGGCAGCCCAGTCGAAAACCGTCGCCAGGGAGACGAAACCTGGACACGCGGCCGGAAAGCCTGGCCGAGTCGGGTTTCCTGGTCTATGGAACTGTACGAAACGCCTCCTGGTCCGGCTTCCACAGCGCCACCCTGAGGCTGCAGAGAACCTCCAATGAGAGCAGAATCTGCACGCTGGAAACTTATACCAAACCTAGATGTGTCCCCCATCTGGCTGTCTGCCGCCCCTCCTCACTGCTGTTGGGCTCTGTCTTCTGCCTGCTTGGGCGCTGCTTTGAGCCCGCCCTGCAGTGGGCGGCAACACCCCGCCTGCTGGACCTCGGTGCCCTGAGTCCCACCGGCCCTGTGGGGTGGGGAGTGGGGGCTGCGAGGGTGCATGAGCCCCCTGAGTGTCCGCTGTCAGCCTGCTTGGAGCACAGGACAAGCAAGCAGAGAAGACCTGGATCTAGAACCCCATTTCCTCATCTGTAAAATGGGAGTGCAAACCCAGTGTCCAGGTCCCATGCGTGTCGATAGGACAACACATGTAAGACGCTGTGGGGCAGATTCTGGCAGCAGGCGGTGCCAGGGCCCTAACCTGACTCGGGTGGGCAGCTGGTGGAGGGGATGAGGGCCCAGTGGTGCTCAGTCTGGGCTGGGCTTGCAGGCATGCTCAGCTCTACCCCTCCACTGCCCGCCGGGTCCCCCTCCTGGGTGGTGGGGCCAACACTTCCTCCCGCCAAGCTTCCCTGGACTGTCTCCGCCCGAGTGAACTTCCACAGGCTTTGTCGGGGGCTTGGGCACGGGCTCAGTTCTTTGAGGACATAACCGGAACCCAGCCCATGGGGAGCAGACAGCGCCAGCGCCGCTCATGCCCCCAGGCCCTGCAGCAAGAGTGGGGGACGGCTGCCCGCTCCTCCGGGAATGAGGGGAATGAGCTCCCAGCTCTGGGGCTGGAGGGATGTGGGGCGAGGCTGCAGCCTTGGCAATGTGGCTCCGGCCGCCTGCACCGTCTGTGGAGGGGGGAGCGTTGCTTTTGCTCTCTCTCGGACCAGAGGAGGCCCAGAGAAAACGCACGGCACCGATGCATGGAGACCAGCGGCCCATCGCCCACTCTGCTGGCGGAAACCAGCTGGGCTCCCTGCAGCCGAGGGAGAAGCTGGAAGGGCTCCTCCAGCTGCCGCCCCAGGCCGCCCTCCGTGGCGGCCCCACCGCCACCTGCTCCGTCTCCCGTTCCCCTTTCCCTCTCCCAGGCCTGGGCCGCAGGCAGGTGAGCATCACCCAGCTGACGCCCAGCTAGCGAACACAGTGCAACTGCTGATGGCTTCCAGGCCCCTGAGCCTTGGCTTCCCTGGTGGGAGACCCTCCCCCACACCCCGTCCCCAGCAAGGCCCCCTCCGGGACCCCCTCCACGCCCCCTCCCAGCCCCCTCAAGCAAGGGGCCTGCTTCCTCCGTGACCCCGGAGCCCGGGCCTCTCTTGGAAGGCCCTGTCTGCCTCCTTCCTTCAATATGGCCCCTCATCTCTCCTCTGGGGCTCCCTGCTGGGCAGAGGCCCTGTCTGATTCTCGGGGTCACAGGGCTCCACGAGGGCCCGGACAAGCACTTTCCCATGCGGGGCGGCTCCCGTCGGGGTCAGCCACATGGCCGTGCTTAGTGCTCTGGACAAACCGGGGGCTGCCCAGCAGGCACCCGGAGCCAGCAAAGGCCTGGACCACTTTGGCCAGCCCCTGCTGAGCGTGGAGTCCCTCTTCTGCCTCCCCAGCATGGAGCGGGTTTACTTGAGAGCAGCCCTCGGGGGGGCGTCTCCACCCCCGGCACCTGAGGGGCCTGTCACTGCACACGAGGACGGACTTCCCCTCCGGACAGGTGCGAAGCGACTCAGTCCTGAGCTGTAGGCAGCGGGAGGAGGGGCTGGGAAAGGAGTCGTAAGGCCTGGACCCCTGGGTCACCCACTGGTCTGGCTTCCCAGGGAACCCCCCGGGGAGGCCTCCTGGGGTGTTCTGGAGACTCTGGTGCTATCTCCTCTCTGGCTGGGGCTCCGTGCCCCTCCCTGTAGCCCATATGGGGCCAGCCTGCCTGCTTCCACGGAGCTGGATTCACACCTCCTGGGTTGATCGCTGCTGAGTAAAGCGGAATCGTGGGAAGAAGCCCCCATTCCCAGTAGTCACTTTGCTCT
Source organism: Tonatia bakeri (assembly GCA_004024845.1). NCBI lineage: Eukaryota > Metazoa > Chordata > Mammalia > Chiroptera > Phyllostomidae > Tonatia > Tonatia bakeri. Next base: position 7,058 of record PVIA01005114.1, read on the forward strand.
GAAGACTTGGAGGGCCACAGCATAAACTGCCCCCCAAAGCAGGGCTCCATGGGGCAGCAGTGAGCTCCCAGTCCCTGGGGTAAGGTAGAGGTCGGTTCTTTCCCTAGTGGGCTGAAAGCGGGTAGCCAGCTGAACCAGGCCCTCCCTCCTGGTCCTGAAATTCTAGGGCCCAAGGGTCCTCAGGCCTTTCCTGATCCCCCTCTCTGGGGACTGAATTACAGTGAGACTTTCCCAGGCCTCGGCTGGGGTGTTCCTGGCTTGGTGTCTGCTCCCCGACAGCTCTCCTGCGGATCCTGCAATGGCAGCACTGGCTCCCCAATGCAGCGGAGGGGGGTGGACTACAGACAGAGGCCCCTACATGCCGTGGAAGGGGGGAGATCTGGGCCGGTGGCTGCCTCACTGACTCCCCAGCACAGGGGAAAATTCGTACCAAGGCTCTGTCTCCCATCTGGGCCCTCGGCGTCCTGGCTCCTGTGTCGGCCCCCTTGGCTGGCAGCCTGACCAGAGCCGTCTGCAGCTGAAAAAGCAAACCTCACACTTAGTATTTAATTCTGCTCAGCGATTGTGGTGCCCAGGCGAGGTGCTCTGGTGCCACCCTTGGGTGCGCAGTCACCTTTCCGCACACGTTAGGGTCACCAGTGCAAGGATCTCCTTTGCTAACTGTACGGTGGGAGGGGGTATGGTGGGCTGTCTGCCTGCCGCCCAGCCCCATGGAGGAGCAGCCCTGGAATCCACCCATGACCTAATCAATAGCGCCCCAGAGTTGCAACAGGGGTGAGGGAGAGGCAGGTGAAAGAATCAGAAGCTTCAGGTTCTGGATGAGGAGACCCTGAGGAACCTGCTGCTTGGGCCCAGGCCTGGGGGCCAAGACCCCTACCACGCACAGATGGCCAACAGACCCTCACTGGTGTCCCCACTGCCTTCACACAAAGGCCATGCCCCCGGCTCTGAACGAAGCTGGGAGTGCCCCCCGCCCCCCCCTCGGTGACCTCAGCTCGTTCCACTCCCAGCCACACTTGTCTCCTTTCCGGCCGTCTTCCCCACTCACGGCCTTCACACCTGCTGGGGGCCCTCTGTAGGGGGGCCCTCCCCTCCTTTCATCCTGCTGGGACCCCCGTGTAGGCTCCTCCTGAGAGGTCCTGGGTGCTGGTCTAACTCCCAGGAGGGCGAGGGCCAGGGCCGCTCTGTTCCCCACAGTCTCCCCAGGGCCTGGCGCAGAGCCCGAGATGTTCTCAGCAAACACATTAGAGAAAACGCAGCTCCGGTCCCACGCCAAGCACAGTGACCCAGGAGGGTTTCCGAGAGCGGCAGAACTGGATCCGGGATCCGGGATCTGGCACCACCACGTATGGTGCGGCTTAGAAGCCTCTCAGCCTCTCCCAGCCTCGGCTCCTTCAGCCGTACAAGGAGAGGCTGAGGAGGTCCTGTCTGGCTGTGGGTCCCATTCTCGCTGCTAAGGGACCTGGAACTGCCTGGGCTGCACCCTTGCCTGACTGCAGGGCTTAGTGATCAGCCGTGGGAGGGCAGGGGGCAGCAGAAAGGGAAGACAGGCAGAAGTGAGACCTCTAGCTTCCAATGAGTAAGGATCCCTATTCATGCATTCGACAAACATTTATCTAGTGCTCACAGCGCGCCAGGCCCTGTTCTAAGCATTGTGCAATGCGACGCCATTTAGACCTCAGAAAACCTCGGGGTGAGTACTGTTTGTTGCCATGTGACAGACGGGGGAGACGAAGGCACAGAGCGTTCATAACTTGCTCGAAGTCACCAAGTAAGTCAGGGATGGGGCTGAGACCCGCACCCAGGCAGCTGGGCTCCGGCTCCGTGTCCCAAGCTCTGTGCCGGGCTGCCTCTCCGTGACCTGTGTCCCCTCACTTCCCAACACACCTTCCCCTCTCGGGATGTGACAAGGACTGAGAAACTCACTGCAAACGCCAGCCCACAAGCCCTTCAGAAGGACCCAAAGCTCCTAAGTGTGGCTCCCCCTTCTGGAGGGGTGGCCCAGGGGCCGAGTCCCCTCCAGAGGCAGGAACGACTGGCGCTCACCTCCTGCTCCAGCTCCTGGACGCGCGTGCTCAGCTGCTTCACTCTGGTCTTCGCACCCTCTGACTCTGCCGCCAGCACCCGGTTCTTCTTGGACAGCTCCACGATTTTGGTGGCGATCACATCCCCCGCCACGCCGGCTGTCCCTGAAATAAAGGAGAACGGTGAGGTCAATTAAAAACGCGGGCAGCACAGCCAACTCATGCTATGCCACCGACGGCCAGGGTTTTCAAAGCTCAGGCTGCGCAGTGGGGTACTCTCGGAGGAGCAGGGGCTCGGGAGAGTCACCCCACACCGAGGCACCCTGAGACCCGACTCCAACGAGCAGAACGCAGCCACTCGGGGACTTGGCATGTTCTGGGGAAATGATAAACTCGGGGAGCAGAGTTTTAATTCTATGGGAGATAAGTTTATTGTGCCAGTTCTTCCTGTCCTCCTCAGTGACAGGGTCACCTCGTGCCCTGAAACTTTGCTGTGCCCTCTGGTGAGAAGGGAGAGCCCCCGGGCCCTCAAGCGGCCTGACTCTGGATGCAGCCAAGGACTTGTTTGTCCAATGGGATGTTAGCAGACCAGGTGGAGGGGAGGCTCGAAAGTGCAGGTGAACTCGCTGTTTTTGTGCATGTCCCTGGCACAGGGACAGCACACGCAGGCCAGCTGGCTGGTCCCAGGAAGAGGAGGGGAGACACTTGGGACAGAGCCGGCCCACCCTGGCCAAGCCCTGCCTAGGTCAGCAGACAGACCCCCAGCCGACCCCCAGGTGTTGGAGCCACATCGACGCTCACGGCTGAATGCCGCTGAGGTTGTGTGGTCGCCTCTTCACGGAATTCTTTGGTGACACCTGATAATACAAACGCATGTGTTCTCAGAGTTTCCACCAAGTGCTGAACATCCTTGGTGTTAGGGATTCAGCGGTGAGCAGGAAAGACTGACAGAGAATGAAAAGCAAACATAAACACGTATGCGAACACCGGGGAGGAGTGAGTGCTGTGAGACAGACTGACGCTGGGCCAGGGGACGAGAGCGAGGGGGTGATGCTATTTCAGGAGTGGTCGGGACAGGCTCTCTGGGGAGGTGACTCGTGGACAGAGACCTGGCCGAACGACATGAGGGACCAGTCCTGCAGAAGAGCGTTCTCGGCAGAGGAAAGAGTAGGTGCAAAGGCTGGGGGGCAGGACAGTGCTGAGGAAGCAGCCGGAAGGCCATGGCCAGGGCAGAGGCTGTGGAAGGGGGAGCTGGAGGGATGGACACAGGGTGGCATGGGGTGCTACAGGAGGCAGGCAGTGGGGGCTGGCCCCGCGGGGCCACCAGGTGACTTTGCAGTCCCTCGCCTTCTTGGGAGGGCAGCTTCCCATCCCCACAAAGGCGGTTTTGGCTGGATGGTCTGCAAGTTCCCTGAGTGCTTCTGACGCTCCAGCACTGGGTCATTGGTGGAGACAGTTTCTTAAGACTGCTTTTAAGAGTGTCATGCACCTCGGACCAAGACCGAGGTGGACCATGAACAAAGGTACTTGAAGGTGTGCAGGTCAACTCAGCCTGGGCTTGTGCTACTGGCCCAGGCCCGGCAGCGAGTAAGGCAAGGAGGAGCAGCTGCCTCCGCAACCTCATGTCCCATCCACTGAACAGAATGAGGACTGGCAGGGGGAAGGGCTCGGGACAAGGGCGGGGGTGGGGTGGGGTGGAGGAGAACCAGGCCTAGGGGTACAAGTGGCCCAACGCTGAGTCCTCTGGGCTGTGTCTTCCTCCCGGGACTCGAAACCAGCACAAATCCCAGAATTCGACATCAGAAAGAGGTCTAAGAGAGCCCTCTCTGCTCCTGAGGGTGGGAAGGGGAGCTCAGGGACAATGGGAAACATCCTTTGGGCACTTGTTCCAATTCTCGCCCAACCCTGCCTCCAGACAAGCCCCGCCCTTGAGCTGCCACCCGTAACCGTAACCGTGGGCCAGCGGTGAGAGGGCAGCTCAGAAATGCTCAGTGTCTGGGTAAATGTAGTGGACTGTTTCAGCCTCCTTATGTTCTTTACAATACATCTCAAGGTTGAAAGTGAATATGGTAAGACTGTCCGATAGGATTTTCAATGTATAGAAATGGTAAATATAGAAGCTGCAACAGAATGGGGAGGATAAAGTTTCTTCATTCCACTTGCAGTGACAGAATAGGAATTTTAAGTAGACTGTGAAAGTGAAGTATGTAACCACTAGAGCAATCACTAATAAATAGTACAAAGAAATATCGTTTAAAAAACTAAACTATTTATTACCCCAGATGATGTGGCTCAGTGGATTGAGTGCTGGCCTGTGAATTGAAGGGTCACAGGTTCGATTTGCAGTCAGGGCACATGCCTGGGTTGCGGGCCAGGTCCCCAGTAGGGGGCACTCGAGAGACAACCACACATTGATTTTTCTCTCCCTCTCTCCCTCTCTTCCCCTCTCTCTAAAAGTAAATACATAAAAATCTTTTTTTAAAAACCCCAAAAACTAAACTAATGCTCACTAAAAATCCCCCCAAAGGAAAATCAGTCTCTCAGCTGCAGCTGCCAGCAGTCTGTCACTTGTGGCTTCATTTGAAAACATGAACTGGGCCAGTCAGACGTTTCTCTTCCAAACGTGGAGCTAGGAATCAGAAATGGTGACTTCAGAGTATGAACTGGATTTAAGAGGGGAGATTTAAGCGAGAGTTGGGGTGGGGCAGCCAGGTGAGGCCAGGAGTGGGCAGGGACCAGCAGAGAGAGGGGACGCAGGGCAGGCTGGGGAGAGGGGGCGGCACACATCCTGTCTCCCGGGTCTCCTGGGCACGGAGGGTCTCCTGCTCTCCCTGAGGCTGGGGCAGCTTCTCCACAGCCTGGCCAGAGGGCAAGCTGCCCCTTCACATCCGAACCCTGAGTGTGTTTCTGTCCTCACAACACAGAGCGTGGTCTTCAGTGTTTTGTTTTAGACAGAAAAGGCCAAAGCCTGGAGGGAGGCACAGTAGACCATGGGGTGTCTCTAGGATGCCAAAGCCCCTTGCTGTTGAATCCAGCATGGGTCCCCGGGGTGGGTGTGCCCACCCTCAAAGGCATTTAAGATCACAGGCAGGGATGGGCACTCTGGCAGATGCTAGGTGAGGCCACTGCTCTCTGGGACCGGGGAGTCGGCTTTGTGGTTTATTAGTCAGCCACCTGGGAATTGCCCAATGGGCATACCTGGAACAGAGGCCAAGGTCCCCACCAGGTCCACAGGGCCAAGGTCTAGCTCGTAACCACAGCGCCAACGTCCAGCCCACACCCCCAGAGCCAAGGTCAACCTTAAACCCACAAAGCCACGGTCCCCACCAGGCCCATGGTGCCAAGGTCACCATCAACAGAGCCAAGGTCCAGCCCAGTCTTGAAGGGCCAAGGTCCATTCTAGACTGTGCTGGGTCCTAGGAAATCCCCAGGAACAGCTAACTTCCCTGTCCCGTCCACCCTTCTGGAGCAGCAATGCAAGCAGAGTAAATGCCTATGACTAAGGGGGCTTTCTCATGTCCACCATTCAATGCCGGAGCCAGAGCACCAGCCCAAAATGGACCCTGTTGGCCCCCTGGACATGCAGCCAACACCATGTGGGACCTTGTCCAGAGTCCTAGCTGAGTCACCAAACCGCCCAGAAGCCCGCTGCTGGCCCTCTGTCCTGGCTGCTGTCCCACTCCTGTGTCCCCATGTGCAAGCCTCCTCAGCCCACTCTTTCCCTCCACCCACTCCCTCATTCCCAGGATGCATCTGGACCCGCTGGGCCACAGTCAGCCCCTGGCACTCTCACTTGGGCACCTGCCCCGTGGAACCAGCTGCTTGCCCTGCTGGGTAGGCTCCATAACAGCTGGGCCCGGGCTTCAGGGCACCTGGAACTCAGGGCAGGCACGGTCGCAACCATGGGGGAGCTACCTGTGAAGGCAAATCTGTCCTCTTCGATTTTCTTTCTGAGGTGTTTGATCTCGAAGTCCCTCTCCTTCAGCAGCTTGTACAGCCGTCCGTTCTCATCCGTGGTTTCCCGGAGCTGGCCTCGAAGCTGCTCCACCTCGTCTTCAAGCGCCCTGCAAGGCAAAGGCCGATGACTGCCTCCCCACGGGGCCCAGGCTGGGGTCAGGCCTCCCCATGGGGCCAGGGGGTGCACCTCGTGGGGCCCTGGGTGGTGATAAGAGCTGGTCTGCACGAAATAGGAATGAGGAATTAGGGAAACCTCAGTGAGCAGATGCTAACACATTGGTCTCAAAACCAGCCTACAAAACCCTTTGTGTCAGTACGGACTCCAGTTTCTCATAACTGGTCCAGAGCAATATGTATCTGTGTGATGTCAAATTTAGAGCAAACCAAAAAGGTGCTGGACTCTTTACAACCTTCCCACCAACTGCAAAACAGCATGGAAACTGCCAAGGGCTCCTTCAGGACAGACAGGTGTATGTGCCGAGTCAGAAAGGGCCGTTGCCACGGGAGAGCGGTCCCAGGCCAGACGGGGACGATGACTTCCGATGGCCATCGAAGGCGGCGAACTAGCTCCTCGGAAACCCAAACACAGTTTCCATGAGAAACTACGTAAGAAAATCCAAGTGAATAAACTTACACCCTGATGACTATCCCAGTTTCGAGGGGACTTTACGTGATTTTTAAGTATGTTTCATGTAAAATTTTGTCCGCAGGAGCGCTGACCTTCTACCAGATGCAAGAGTCTTCAGTAGCAGCCTCTGTGGCAACCCCTGCGTCTCGCCTGGTACATGCGCATCTGGTCCACCTGAATGACTATCTGCAGCCATGTCTCCCCCACCTGCCAGCCTCCCTGTGGTGCTCCTGGCGGGGGTCAAACCTGCCTTTACCTCTGCTTGAGGTCGTCTTTCGAGTTTTTTTCCCCGGCTTGGAGAGGGCTGAGGCCATCAGAGGTCTCTGAGGGCTCTTTTGGGTTATCGACTCTGCTGCTGAGGCCCAGCTCCCTTTCCTGCTGTTTCTCCATCCGCTTCTGTAACCGTTTAAGCTGCATCTCCTGCATGGCCTTGAACTGGAGCCGCAAGGTGTCCTGCAAGCCTTCCTCCGCGGCCATTGTGCTCTGGGAGTGGGGAAGAAAGCCCGAGCTGAAGCAGACCCCACACGGGGCACCTTCTCCGAGAGCACTCAGTGCGCAGTCAGCTCTGGGCACAGCCCCCAGCCCTGGAGTTTCCCTGCTCAGCTCTGCGTGTGGCTGCGTGGAAGCTCGGAGGGCCCAGCCCCACCTCAAATGCCCGGAAAGCCAAAGCTGAGCGGAGCGCCCTCCTTGAGCCCTGGCGGTGCCACCGGACTGCACAGGCCATCGGAACACGCTCCCATCACTCACACCCAGCACCTCACCCCTCCGGGAGCGCTGACTCTGGCTGAACATTAGAATCTCCTAAAATATACCAATGCTGGGGCACACTCCTGGACCCATTAAATCCCAAGTCCTAGGAATGGGACTCAGTCACTACTTTTAAAATTGAGGTATAGTTTACATGCAGTAAAGGGCATAAGTCCCCAGTACACAGTTCAGTGAATCTTTACATAAATATATACTCGACCGCCAGGACAAGGTGTAGGATACCACCTGTCCCTGGGCAGCCTAGCTGGTGCCCCCTCCAGTCCATTGTCCCACCCAAGGTAACCACTATTCCGACCTCTGCCACTGAGGATGAGTTCTGTCTGTTTTCTTTTAATCACACTGCTCCTTTGCAGTGTGATTTGCACACAATAACATACACCAATTTGAGGTTTGCAAATGAATGCTGACAGATATATGCACCTGTGTAAACCACCGTCACCACAATAGAACATTTCTGTCACACCAGAGAGTTCCCCGGGGCCCCTTTGCAACCAGTTCCCCCGCCCGCCCCATGCCCAGGCAAACCCTGGTCTGCTCTCTGCCACCGCACCTCTACCTTTTCTAGAGTTTCGTGCAACCCGAGTCAGACGGTAGGCAGTCGTTACTGTTGTTGTTTTGTTTTGCTTAGCACAGCCTTTTGGAAATGTATCTGTGTCGTTGCATGCATCACTAGTTCATGCCCTTTCATTGCTGGGTAGTATCCATTGTAGGGACACACCCTAGTTTATTCATATGTTCACCTGTTACTGGAGACCTGGGCTGTTTCCACTTTGGGCTGTCACAAGTAACGCTGTTACAAACACTCATATATGAGACAGTCTTTGTATGAACATTTGCTTTCATTTCTCTTAGGTAAATGCTTAGCATTGGAAATGCCTGGTTACATGGTAAATTTATGACAGTCCTGTAAGAAACCACTCAATTGCTTTCCAGAGTTACTGTTCTGTTCACGTCCCCACCACCAGCGCACGAGAGTTCCAGCGGCTCCGCATGCTCGCCGACACCTTGCAGGGTCAGCATGAATCTCACTGTCTTTCTAGCGGGCGTGCGGCACTAGCTTGGTGCGGTTTCGTTTGCATTTTCCTGACGGCAAACTACGCAGAGCCTCTTTTCACGTGCTTGCTAGCCATCTGCACATTTTTTGTGATGTGTCTGTACACATTTAAAAATGTTGTTGTCCCCTGGCTGGTGTAGCTCAGTGGATTGAGCATGGGCTGTGAACCAAAGGGTCACTGGTTTGATTCCCAGTCAAGGCACATGCCTGGGTTGCGGGCCAGGTCCCCAGTGGGGACCACATGGAAGGCAACCACACATCGATGTTTCTCTTTCTCTTTCTCCTTCCCTTCCCCTCTCTCTAAAAATAAATAAATAAAATCTTTAAAAAATGTTGTTGTCTTCTTATTGAATTCCTTTTTTAAAAAAAGGTTTTATTTATTCATTTTTAGAGAAAGGGGAAGTAGGGGAGAAAGAGGGGGGGGAACACTGATCTCGTACGTGCCCCGACCAGGGACTGAATCCCCAACCCAGGTATGTGCCTGACCGGGAACTGAACCAGCGACCTTTTGCTTTGCAGGATGATGCCCAACCAACTGAGCCACACTGGTCAATGCTTACTGAGCTCCTTACATGTTCTGGATGTGTGTCTACTTTTGAGTTTCATGTAAATAGCATGATAGAGCACCAAAAATGGAATTTTAAAAACTCCCCCCAGACGCTTTTCCAGTGTAGCCAGTGTTAAGCATCCCTGACTTAAGCCAAACTCAAGTCACACCATCCACCTGCCATCCGATCACTCATAAATCATGTTGATTCTCCATAAACGTCTACAAATCCGCCCCCATATTTCCTTCCCCACCGACACCACTCTCATCAGCGTCCTCCTGGCCACCTCAGGCTACTTGCACGTGCAGCTCCCCTTCCCTGAAATGTTCTTTCCTCAGACGTCCACCTTGCTCACCGTGTTGGAGAGGCCTTCCTCGCTGCTCTCTCACAGACAGCATTTGTACCCTCACCTCATGCCCCTCACCCGGCTTTATCTTTCTCCGTCGCGCTCAGCTTCACCGACACTGTATGTTTGTCGGTTGGCCGCCTCGCTTCCTCCCCGCCAGCCCCACAACGGCAGGCGCTGTGCGATGTTCACTGCTGGCGTGTAGCAGGCACCGAATCAACACTTGGTAAATGAATGATGGATGGACTGGCCCCAGGGCTGCTGAACAGGTCCCTGCCGCCCCACTGCCCCCTCCCTCTTCCCGCCTCTCTCGCAGTCTAGCCCGCCTTCATTGAGGAACTACTTTTGCAACGCACAGCTCCGACACTGACATGCCCCTACGCCGAAAGCTTCAGTGGATGCCTGTTAGCCCCAGATCCAGTCCAAAGGCATTAAAAGCTTTGGGAGGCTTGGCCTCCGTCTCTCCCTCCAGCCTGTTTTCCCCTTAATAGTGCCGGTTCCGTCTAGTGTCACTTTGCTCCCACATCTCCCAGAGAAAAAGCCGGATTAGCTTCAGTTTCCACTGAGTCCAACTTAAACTTTCCTGCAAAGGGCCAGACAATGAGTATTTTCAGTTTTGTGGGCCATACGGTCTCTGCGGCAACTACTGCCCTCTGCCACCGCAGACAAGGCATAAATGAGTGGGTGTGGCTGCGGCCCCATGAAGCTTGATTACAAAAATGGGCAGGGGGCTGGGTTTGGACTGTGAGCCTTAGTGTGCCGATTCAATGAGAGGAATTTCACCCGAAATCCTTCTGTCTAGAGATGGAAGAAAACCTTATTGAACCAATTATTTGAAAATGTACCTAATAGAGTTTAAAAATAAATTATCCTGCGAGTCCTTATTTTTATAGATTATAAGAAGGGACCATCATATACTTCATTCTCCAAATTGGGTCACCTTGCAGAGTGCAAGTGAGAGCTACTAATAACCCTCTTGGGTCACCAGCGAGGTGGGAAAGCAACTTGGAGGCTGTGACCAGCGTGCAAAGAAGTGGTTCCCGCCTGGACTGCCCATGGGAACGACTTGGGGCTCTTGAAAGATACTGACGCTGGGTCCCGCACCCAGGGATTCTGCTCAGGAAATTGGTCCCGTCATCGGTCAGGGCGCAGCCTGGGTGATGGGTGCTGCGGCCTGGGCTACCGTATGAGAGGCCTGGTCCACGGTGACAGCAGCTGGAGTTCAGGGTGCACTTGGCTTTGTAGCGGCTATGGGAATCTAAAGCATCTCCATACCTCCCCAGGTCTCAGTCCCTTGTTCAGAAGCAGGAGATGATGGCACCGAGGCCACAGACGTGCTGTGAAAGGACAAATGCAAAGGGCGGTGTGGAAAAGCTCCGTCAGCTGTGCCGTTGGTGGAAACAAAGTATCACTATCTTCTTCCTTCCTGGTGGTCTCTGGGGAGGACTCCCTTCCTCCTCCTCCTGCCCCACGTCCAGACACTTGTCCTTCACAGTGGTCCCTGTGACCCTTCAGCAGAAAACCTGGCCTGGCTGCTGGGCCCACAGGGACCAAGCCCCATGACAGCTGCCTCCAGCCCCTGCAGCCACTGCCTTGCATTGCCTCTGTGCCCCGTTTCCTGCCTGCTCCACCAGCTGGGTGGCACCGGGCTCCCCCCAACCCCGCCTCCCCCCCAGTGTCTCCCTATCTCCCTGGCTGCCTGCTTCCCACTTTAGCTGTCTGGGTCTTGTCTTGTCCCTTTAATCCCTACTGCATACCACCACCTGGGACCTTTCCAAAACCAGATGTGAGTGGCTTCTGTCTCTGCAAAGCTCACCAGGACTCAGAGTGCACCCTGCCTGCTGAGGGCCCGGACTCACAGAGGCGCCCCGGCTGCCCGAGGGCTGCATCAACCCAGACATTTTTGTCTGACTCTCACGGAATGCTATGTTAGAATTGGATTTTGTTGCCAACATTCAAACATTTGTAGATTTCAATTAAATCCAGATTTCTAGCTTCTTTTGTAAAAGTTTACAGACCTGGCAATGCTGAGCCCGTGGTCCCACATGGGCAGCAGCTGCTGGGCCGAGGGAGCTCTCTCTGGGCAGGGTATGTCTTTCCCACTCGGCCATGGTCCCTGCCACTCCCAGAGGCTGGCACAGGCACATCAGCCACCCATTATCGTCACAATAAATGCTGTTCTCTCTCTTACATCTGCTGGGTTCACCCTTGTTGCTTCCCATCAGCCCCTGCGGATATCTGGGTTTATGACTCCTGCTAAGGCTCTTGCCTGGAGGCACCTCAAACGCTTGCTTCAGCTGCTCCACCTGCCTGGGTTGTCTTCCTCCCCAGGCCTCTAGAGCAGCCCTTCCCCTTCCCACAAGCGCCCGTTCAGCCTTTAGGGCTCCCCTGGGGGCACTCTGTGGGCTCCTAGGATCCCCCCAGGTGTTCCTTGATCACTAAACTTACCTCAAAGTATTATAATCATCTATGACTATTTCTATTCTTCTCTGCTAAGAGGCCTCTTAAAGGCAGGGTCTTATGTCTTATTTATTTTTTAACTCTTGGCATCCTGCCCAGAACGAGCCTCCAATTAACATTTGTAGAGTTGTCACTGAACCAAGGTAGCAGGTGCTCTAGGATGCGAGAAAGAATAAATGCATGAATGAACACAGGAGCTCTTAAAGCTTCTTTCCTTTTCTGTTCCCCATGTGCACCTGGGGGTCGGTGGGAGACAGGTTCTTCTAGGATGCACACTGTTTCCTGGGCAAGTTACTTCACCTCTCTGAGGTTCAGCTTACTCATCTGTAAGATGGGACGGCCGCCATGAAATGCGTAACAGGGTGGTTGTGAGGATGGAGTGAGAGGCTGAACAGAGAGTGTGTTACACACTGCCTGGCATGCAAGCACTCCTGCGCATTCAGCGGTTATTATCTTTCTCATCGTATGAAATGGGGTGTCGTTGGCCCCACGAGCCTCTGGAAGACAGACCAGCCCCTGCAATCCGCCTCGGCCCCCAGGGCATCAGCCTCTGCTCCGTGATAGGCTCGAGGCCAGGGGAGGTTTGAATTTCATGGGTCTGGGTTGGAGCCTGGGCATCTGTCTGTTTTTAAAACCTCCCACAAGAGTCCAAAGAGGAGTCAAAACAGAGAGGGAGAGGTGTGAGCGCCCTGAGGGACAGGCCTGGGGGGCCTGCAGCCAAGGCAGGCACCTCTGTCATCCTCAGGCAGAGTGACGAGGCACTGGAAATCAGAATTTAAAATGTGGTGCCACTTACATTTGCATAAAGATGGAAATACCTAGGTATACATATATAACAATATGTACAAGATTTGTACGTGGAAAACCATGAAACTCGATGGCAGGAATCAAATGATTAAATAGACATTCCGTGTACGTGGATCGGAAGACTCAGTATTGTTAGCATGTCAGTTCTTCCCAAATTGACCCACAGATTCTACACCATTGTAAGAAAACCCCAGCAAGTACTTGTGGATACTGACAAGGTGATTCTGAAATTTATGTGAAAAGGCTTCACTCAGAGAAGCCAATGCAATAGAAAGGAAAAGAGCAAAGTTGTAAGACTGATGCTTTGATGTCAAGACTTCCTATAAGGCTACAGTAATCAAGACAGTGTGGCATTTGTGACGGAATAGACACACAGGTCAAGGGAAAAGAACAGAGAGCCCAGAAACAGACCCACACAAAGAGAATCAACAAAAAGCAGCAACAGCAACCCAATGAAGAAAAATACTCTTTCATCAAATGGTGTGAGAACAACTGGGCATCCACAAGCAACAAAATGAATCTAGACACAGACCTTACACCCTTCACCAGAACGAACTCAAAATGGATCGTAGACCTAAGTCTAAAATGCTAAACTATAAAACTTCTAGAAGATAATATAGGAGAAACTCTAGGTGACCTTGTGTTTGGCAATGAATTCTTAGATACAACACTAAAAGCATGATCCATGAAAAAAAACTTGGCAAGTTGGATTTCATCAAAATTAAAAATGTCTGCTCTGCAAAAGGCCCTGTTAAGAGACTGAAAAGACAGGCCACGGACTGGAAGAACATCTGTAAAATGCACATCTGATAAAGGTCTGTATCCAAAATACACAAAGCATTCTTAAAACTTAACAATATGGAAATGATCCAGCTAAAAAGTGAGCAAAAGATCTGAACATACATCTCAGCAAAGAAGATCTACAGATGGCAGATAAGCACACGCAAAGGTCAAAATGCTATGTCATTAGAAACTACAAATTAAATCGGCAATGAGGTACCACTACACCCTTGTTAGAATGGCTAAAATCCAGAACGCCGACAACACCAAATGCTGGTGAGGATGTGGAGCGACAGAGACACTCTCATTCATTGCTGGCACAGCCACTTTGGAAAACCGTTTGGCAGTTTCTTTCAAAGCCAAACAGTCTTACCACATGATCCAGCCACCATATTTGCCCAAATGAGTTGAAAACCTGACTCCACACAACACTGTAAGCAAAAGTTTATAGGAACTGTATTCATAATTATCAAAAATCAAAAGCAATCAAGACATCCCTGAACAGGTGAATGGACCAACAAATTGGAACATCTATACAATGGTGCATTGTCTCTTGACGAAAAGAAATGAGCTTCAAGCCACAAAAGGACATAAAGGAAACTGAGATGCGCACTGCTAAGTGAAGAAGCCAGTCTGAGAAGGCTGCACGCTGTGTGATCGAAACTATGTGATACCCTGGAAGAGGGAAACCGAGGGAGGGAGAGAGACAGAGACAGAGAGAGAGACAGAGAGAGGGAGATCAGTGGTTGCAGGGGCTGTGTGGAGGGGAGGAGGGACGAACAGTACAGCACAGGGAGGTTTTAAGGCAGTGAATTACTCTGAATGATACCAGATACCATAATGGTGAATACATGGCATTATGCATTTGGCAAAACTCATAGGATTGTACAATACAAAGAGTGAACGCTAAACTACAAACTTATAAAGTTAACAACAACATCATAGGATCATCAATGGTAACAAGTATGCCTCACCAATGCAAGATGTTAATAATGGGGGAAGGGGAGAGGAACAAATGGGGTCTTTCTGTGTTTTCTGTTCAGTGTTTCTGCAAATCTAAAATTGTTCTACGGAATAAGGCATCTGTATATTGAGCCATGGGACAGGGAGAGTGGCACTTCCTGTGGCAAAGATCCCAGAGGCAGTCGAGTGCACAGGGGATTTGGACCAGTGAGGAGGGGGCTGAGGCCCCATCCAGACATGGGCCTCCCTTGTCCCCTCCAGCCTGCCACTTTCTCTCCTTCCTCCCTCTCACCCTCCCAGCAGTCTCCTGTGGGGGAGAGGAGTTGGCCTGAGAAGCCTAGTTGGGCGTCCTGGAGGGTGAGGCTCTCCGACTGCCTGCCAAGTCAGCATCAATGCAGGGATGAGTTTGGGCTGGGCGTGGGTTGAAGATGACTGGGTTGCCGGGCTGGAGCCCCGCGCCAAGAGGTGCTCTCCGACGAGTGCCCGGTCCTGTGGGGGCGGGCCCTGGGGTGGGAGGACGCGGAGTAGTGAATGCTACCAGGTCGCGTAGTTCCCGCTCCACCCCAGTGTGGTGCGAGAGGCCTCCGCAGCGGAGACCAGAAGAGGGCGCCGGAGGTCTAGTGGACCCGAGTTGAAGTTCTGGCTTTGCCACTCCCTACTGAGTGGCTTTGGGCAGGTGATTCCCCCTTTGCGCCTCACTAACCCTTGCACCGCACGGAAAGTTAAGTGCCTAGAGAGGGAGGAGGCGGTGCGTGCAGGTTCAAAGAAGCAAAGGAGGAAAGTCCTCGCTCTGCGTCCCGCGTGCAGTGAGCACCCGGCCAGGGACAGAGCGCTCCGGCGAGCGTGTGCGCCCCGACTCTGGACCAGGCCCCCCGAGGCTGCGGGCTCCCGGGGATCCACTCCCCCGCACTTACAGCGCTCTCGAAGCTCCTGCCTTTTGGGGCCACCGCCGCTGGGTCACCTCTTTCGGACGCTTCTCGCGCTGCCCTGGCAACTGTCACCAGGGAAACCACCTCTGCCACTCGTGTTACGTCACCTCAAGTCTACGGTGCCCGAGAGGGAGTTCAGAAAGTGACAGAGGTTCGGGTGGTCGTGGGTGCGGTGGTAGGTACGGAAACAGGCGTGGCGGGCTGGAAGTGGGCGTCGTGAGCCTGGAGACTTTAAAGTGGGTCCAGCGGTCCGCTTCTGGAACATACGTTTTGAAAGTTTTGTAGACTAAACGTTCTGCACAGAGGTGCGCATTCCGCATTCCCGCCAGGGAGATGAAAACTGAACGATCCCACTATGAGTGTCTTTGGGAAAAAAAAAAGTTTTTTTTAAAGTGGGAGAAAGGTCATGATGTGATGGTGAGTGAAAAAAGCAGGACAAAATAGTTATTGCTACATAAAGTTATGTTTTTAAAAACTGGGCGCAGAAACAAAACTGGGAGAGATGCATGGAAATAGTGGAAGATACTGGATTTGGGTGCTGGAACGAAATATGCTGTTTTTATGTTTGCACTTTAGAGGGTTTTAAATATGATTAACGTGGTTTATTTTCGTAGTGGAAAACACTTCCGAATTTAAGCCACTCTATTCAGGGCTATTTGGGGGTGGGAGACAAATTTCTAGGAAAGGAGATCCGAGGAAGCTTTCCAAATACTTATCCAGGCCTTGATAATTTGAAAACCTTCAGGTATCTCAGAGTTGTCCTTCTTCCTTTTTAACCTCGTAAGGCACCCACTCATAGACGTGCACGGAGATGCGGCACCGGACCTCATTTTAGCACAATATCTTAACCAGGTTATTGACATTGACACAATCCGTCTGTCTTATTCAGAGTTTCCCATGCAGACGGGTATTGGTGTGTACATTTAGTTCTATTCAGTTTTATCACGTGTGTAGGTTTGATCGCTGAAGTGAAGAGATCAACCCCTTAAACCACAAGAATTCTCCCTTGTTGGGCTTTTATAATCACACCCACTTCCTTCTTGCCCCGCCCCCTCCCAGGTTCCTCACCACCTGGTGACCAGTAATCTGTTCTCCATTTCCAAAACTTTGTCATTCCAAAAATGTTATGTAAATGGAACAATACAGTATGTAACCTATTGGAATTGACTTATTTCCTCAGAATAATTCTCTGGAGGTTCACCTAAGTTGTATCAATAATTTCTTTGTATTGCTCAGGGTTTTCCATGGCGTGTCTAACCATTCACCCACTGAAGCACTTCTGCGCTGTTTCCAGTTTAGGACTATTACAAATTAGGCCGATATGAATGTTCCTGTACAGGTCTTGTGTGAATCTAAGTTTTCGTTTTCCTGGAATGCGCCAAAGTACGGTTGTATGATAGTCACACGTTTAGTTTCATACGCAAGAAACAGGCAACCTGTTCTGCAGAGTGTCTGGGCTGTTTTTCACACCCCCCAATGTCTGAGCAGCCCAGTTTCTCCACATCTTTGCCAGAGTCTGATGTCACTGATTTTTATTTTAGCCATTCTAATACGTGTGTGGTGGCATCTCATTGTGATTCTAATGTGCGCAATGGATACTTACACTGGACATTTTTTTTCATTGTACATACTTGCTGTCTCTCTTCCGTGTAGTGTCTGTTCACGTCTTTTTGCCCAGTTTCTAATGGTTGAGTTTTGAGAATTCTTTATATATTCTAGATACTAGCCCTTCATTGGGTATGTAGTTTGCAAACATTTTCTCCCATTCTGTAGCTTGTCCTTTAATTCTCTTTACATGGACTTCACAGAATGAAAGTTTTTATTTTGATTAGGTCCAATGTATCAATTTCTTTCTTTTTTTGGATAGTGCTTTTAGTGTCAAGTGTAAGAACTCCCTGTCTAGCCTTGGATCCCAACGACTTTCCCTTATGATTTTCTTGAAGTGTTAGAGTTTTATGTTCCTGATTTATTGTTATGTAATTTTTGTATAAGGTCATTTGCTTTGTTTTTTGCCTATGCATGACCAGCACCATTTGTAGAAAGGTATCCTTCCTCCATTGAATTGCTTTTGATTCTTTATCAAAATCAGTTGAGCGAACTCAACGATAACAAAAAATCCAACTGGAAAATGGGCAACAGGCTTGAATAAACACTCCTCCAAAGGAGACACGTAAATGGCCAATAAGCACACGAAAAGGTGCTCGACATCTCTCACCACTAAAATGCAAATCAAAGCCACAACAATACGCCGCTCCATGCCCATCAGAATGGTCGATATCAAAAAGTGGAAACTAGCATGTGTTGGCCAGGATGTGGAAAAATTGGAACCCTTATGTATTACTGGAGGGGGTGTAATGGTGCCGCTGCTGTAGAATAGTTCGGTCGTTCCTCAAGTTACTAAATGGAATTGCCATATGGTCCAGCAATTTCCCCTCTGGGCATATGCCCGAAGTATGACAGCAGGGACTCAAACACTTCTACACCAATCTTCACAGCAGCACTATTCACAACAGAGAAGAGGAGGAAACAACCCAAGTGCCCATCAGTTCATGAATGGATAAACAAAATGTGGTATATCCACACAGGGGAATATTATTTGGCCATGAAAAAGGCATGGAATTCAGAGACATGCTACAGCATGGATAAACCTTGAAAACATTATGCTAAGTGAAATATCCCAAACATGGAAGGACCAATATTGTATTATTCCACTTGTTAGGTCCATAGAACATGAAAATTCAGAGACAGAAAGTAGAATAAAGATAGCCAGGGATGAAGGAAATGGGAAACAGGAGTTACTGCTAAGGTCATGACGTCTCTGTTTGGGATGATGGAAAGGTTCTAGAGGCAGATGGTGACAGTGGTTGTACAGCACTGTAAGTGTGCTTATTGCCACCAAATTATACACTTAAAAATGGCTAAGTGGTAAATTTTGTTGTGCATATTTTATAATACTTTACTTTTCAATAATTTTTAAAAATATATTTCATTGATTATGCTATTATAGTTGTCCCATTTTCCCCCTTCACTCCCCTCCACCCTGCATACCCCCTCCCACCCACATTTCCCCCCTTTAGTTTATGTCCATGGGTCATACGTATAAGTTATTTGACTTCTACATTTTCCTTACTATTCTTACCCTCCCCCTGTCTATTTTTTACCTACCATCTATGCTACTTATTCTCTGTACCTTTACCCCCTCTCTCCTCCTCCCACTCCCCTATTGGTAACCCTTCAGGTGATCTCCATTTCTGTGGTTCTGTTCCTGTTCTAGTTGTTTGCTTAGTCTGTTTTTGTTTTAGATGTGGTTGTTAATTATTGTGAGTTTGCTGTCATTTTACTGTTTTTTATCTTCTTTTTCTTAGATAAATCCCATTAGCATTTTGTATAAGGGCTTGGTGATGATGAACTCCTTTAACGTGACCTTATCCGAGAAGCACTTTGTATGCCCTTCCATTCTAAATGATAGCTTTGCTGTATAGAGCAACCTTGGATGTAGGTCCTTGCCTTTCATGACTTGGAATACTTCTTTCCAGACCCTTCTTGCCTGCAAGGTCTCTTTTGAGAAATAAGCTGACAGTCTGATGGGAACTCCTTTGTAGGTAACTGTCTTCTTTTCTCTTCCTGCTTCTAAGATTCTCTCCTTATCTTTAATCTTGGGTAATGTAATTATGATGTGCCTTAGTGTGTTCCTCCTTGGGTCCAACTTCTTTGGGACTCTCTGAGCTTCCTGGACTTTCTGGAAGTCTATTTCCTTTGCCAGATTGGGGAAGTTCTCCTTTATTATTTGTTCAAATAACTTTTGCACTTGTTGCTCTTCCTCTTCCCCTTCTGGTACACCTATAGTTCAGATGTTGGAACATTTAAAGATGTACTGGAGGTTCCTAAGCCTCTCCTCATTTTTTTGAATTCTTGTTTCTTCATTCTTTTCTGATTGGATGTTTCTTTCTTCCTTCTGGTCCACTCTATTGATTTGAGTCCCAGTTTCCTTCTCATTACTATTAGTTCCCTGTACATTTTTCTTTATTTCACTTAGTATAGCCTTCATTTTTTCATCTAATTTTTGACCCAGTTCAACCAATTCTGTGAGCTTCCTGATTACCAGTGTTTTGAACTGTGTATCTGATAGGTTGGCTACCTCTTCATCACTTAGTTGTATTTTTTCTGGAGGTTTGATCTGTTCTTTCATTTGGGCCTTTTTTTTTTTTTTTTTGTCTTGATGCACCTGTTACACAGTGAGGGGCAGAGCCTTAGGTGTTCACCAGGATGGGGCAACCCAGGCACTGAGTTGTGATGCTATTTGTGGGGGTGGGGTCCGAGAGGGAACGATGGCACTTGCTCCTCTCTCCTCCAGATTTCAGTCACTTCCCCTGCTTCCCACAAGCAAATTGTACCCTTCTAATGCTGATTCCTGGTGGATGGGTTTGTGCATGTTCTAGGACCCTGCAGGTCTCTCCAATGAACTTTCCTGTGAGGCTGGGAGTTTCTCCAAGCACCTCAACCCCCACAGGTGTTTTCAATCAGTAGTTTGAGGCCTTATTTCCCAGCACTGGGACCCTGGGTTGCGTGGTCTGTCTTGCTCCCCAGTTTTGCCTGGTTTATCTGAGCACGAACGTGTGACCACCTGGTCCACCAGCTGCCTTGCATGCTGTGTCCATCCGCAATCTGCCACCTCACTGGGTCTGCCAGCCGCCACTTGGCCGAGAACCCTCTCTTCCCCAGCAGCTCGTCCCCGCCCCTCCTATGGGTCTGGGTGAGTGTGTCTTCTTTAACTCTTTGGTTGTCGGACTTCCATACCATTCGATTTCCTGTCAGTTCTGGTTGTTTTTTTGTTTTTAAATTGTTGTTGTCTTTCTTTTGGCTGTGCGAGGAGGCGCAGTGTGTCTACCTATGCCTCCATCTTGGCCGGAAGCCTAATGATTTTTAAAAATCTTCACAAGGATGATTCTTGATTTTAGAAGAGAGAGGAAGGAAGACAGAGAAACATTGATTGATTGCCTCCCATAGGCGCCCTGACCGGGGATCAAACCCACTACCTAGGTACGTGCCTGGACCAGGGACTGAACCTGCACAGGATGGCACTCCAACCAACTGAGCCACCCAGCCGGGGCTACAATACAATTTTTTAAAAAATCCCCACCCAAGGACATGTTTCCATTGAGAGAGGAAGGGGTAGTGGTGGGGAGGGGAAAAGGGGAGAAAGAGAGACAGACAGACAGACAGACAGACATCAATTGTTTGCCTCCTGTATGTACCCCAATAGGTGACTGAACCTGGAACCTAGGCAAGGCATGTGCCCTGACCAGGAATTGAACCAGCAAATTTTGGTGCACAGAATGACACTAACCAACTGAGCCACATAGCCAAGGCTACAATAAAATTTTTTTAAAATTAGTTGAACATATTCATGTGGGTCTAATTGCTCTTCTTTTATAATTCCCAAATTAGGTCCTTTCCACATTTCAATGGAGCTCCAGCTTTAAAGTGGGACCTATATCCACACATTTATTTTTTTTAAGATATGGTCACCAAACAGATTTCCCTTCACCGAAATTACACTCATATTCTCTCCCTGCAAAAAGAAGTAAATATAAGCAGCTAATGATCCTTCTTTTAGTATGAGAAGCAAAATTGAAGTAAATGCCATCCCAAGTACAAATACCTATGTTTTAACTCTGTGACATCAGTCAAGTTATAAACCTCACCTTTCTTCTTAAAATAGCAACAGTACTCTTATTACCATTGTTCTCAAGTAGGTTACAAAAGTGCTTTGTAAACTGGAATGCTCTTCAGTTGTCTTGTTTTATTATAGATTTAGCTGTTTTGCCTCAAAATGGAAGTAAGCTTTGCGGCAGCTTAAAAAAGGCTCTATGTGGCTCTCCCCATCTCAGGGCTCTGTGCTTATGGGCCTTGGCTTGGCAGGTTCAAAGTAGAATTTGCTCATTGTGCCAGGAGTGTCTCTTGGGGCTAGACCTATGTCGGTCATGGTATTAAGTGATTGGCACTAAGCCGCTAGTTTACTTTAGGGGATTGTGGCCCATATATCCAGAGTCTCACCCTTCCCGGAATCAGACACCAAAGAAGCCACAAGTAATCAGAAAAATACTGTGGGTATGGATTCAGAGCAAACAGAGGCAAACTTCCATGAGATACTCCGTCCCCCGCATCCCACCCCAGGGTTAAGCCTTATTAAATACTTCTCTTCACAGTGGGGAGCTCCCACATAGATTAAAATTGCTCATTTTTTCCAGGTTCTAGTGCCTTCTGGTTGGAAGGTGCTGGTTATACACTCAGTCTGCGTCTTCCACTCACCCTGGATTCGGGCTTTTCTTGGCCACCAGCCTCTCCACCAGCCTCTCCTATTATCCCCTGTAGAGTTTGTGCTCCAGCCTAATACCGTTTTGGCTACAGTCAAGCCTTATTTCACCCGTGGAGCTATTTTGTCTAAGAAGTGTTTGTATATGTATGGTGATCGCATTCATCATGGGCTGACTTCAGGAGAAAACTCGATGTTCTGCCAAGGTTTGTTAGTCCTTAGTTCCACGGGACCTCTCTGATGCAGGAGCCCTGCTCTGGCTCCCCCCATGCCCTCAGCACAGTGCATGGGAAATACAGTTCACGTCTCCCCACAAATGTTCTCAATATCACTCTTAGCTCCTATCACTGCTTCAAGACACGTGGATGAAAGTCAACTGGTCTCGGTGACGATCGGTTTCCTCCTGTCGATTAGGTCCCCACTCCCTTGTGTGCTTCCCAGTTTTTACCTCGCCTCCTCCACAGTAAAGGCCATTTGTGGACGGGAACCCCAGCCTCCTCCTTCTAAAGGCCGACACAAATACTGGCTGAGGAGTTCCAGACATGAAGACTCTGCGGATAAAGTAGCTATAGCATATTGGGAAAAAATACCGGACTTGGGACCCGGACGGGGAGTGCGTGTGTGCGTGGCAGAGGCAGATGAAGAGAGTGAGCGTTCTGTGAACAGGGAGGACTTGGTGTACCCGCCTTCCCTTCCGGCATGGGGTCTCTCCACGCGACCAAGGGTCTCAAGTTCGGGATTTGTTGCTTTTCCATCGTATGGCCTTGAATAGCTCAGAGCTTTCCTCATTGAAAAAGTCAGGATAATGCGTCCTTCAGAGTTTTTGTGTGGAACAAATGGCAAAGAGTATTAAAGCATTTTATATATAGCAAAGCGGTGTGCATCAGTCAAATATCACAGTGGAACACGGATTGTGTTTTAAACTCAAATATGGTGAAATTGGCAAATAGGTACAGTTCACAGTGGCCTAGAAGAATGTTAAAAATCTTTGTCAACAGTAGAACTTGGGTTCTACTTGTAATTCAAGGAGTGCACTGAGCTCGCTGGGAGTGGAGGTGAACACTCAGGGAAGAGGCAGAGCAGAGGCAGAGGCGCTGGGTGGTGGTGGGCAGGGGACTCTGGCCCCAGCGGCACCGCTGGAGCTGGGCGGCAGGACAGGAGGTGAAGGGCCCAGGTTTGAAGTGATGGCAATGAGGAGAGGAAAACGACACAGCTGCATGTCAAGAGGCTTTGCTTAGGTAAGACTGGCAAGACTTGGTGACTGGTTTACTAGTGGCCAAGACAGGAGGAAGAGAAGAGGCTTCCAAATCTGTGCCCAGAGTGATGGTGGGAGATGGAGTGTCACCAGCTGGGCAAGTGAGGCAGGGGCCCGGGGGGGGGGGGGGGAGACACCAAGCGTGGACGTAGACAAGCTGACCTCAGAGAACAGGGCTCCAGCTGGAAGGCAGGATGGCATTCCTGCCTCACACCGCAAAGCTTCAGTCACTCTGCAACACTTCAGTTGCGCCGGGGACAGGGAAAGACCTAACACCACATTGCAAGAAGCTCAAATGCTCGAGGAGACCTACTTACTCTTCTTACACTCCTCTGAGGGGGCAGGTGGGCGCTGGCCCCCACTCGAGAACCATGCATCACTTCCGAGTTTAGAAGGCTTTCCGGCCTTCGTCTTGCTGGAAGCCAATTCTTTTGCCTCACTTCAGTGACTCAGGGAAAGCAGGCTTTCTGTAAGAATAAAGCCAGGATGCAGGACGCTGCTGGGTCTCCAGCAGTGAATCACTCAGAGAAAGCGGCAGTCCGGGCAAGACGGGGGCTCATCCAGTCTCCTTTCTCCAATTCCCCCATTCTATGTGATGGGCTTTCGAACAGGACCAAGAGTATAAATAACTGGCAGTTCCACTATGTGACAGAACACCTTATGTTCATTCAGCTTTGTGCCGGCCTAGCAGGTGCATTGCCACAGGCTGCAGGTTTACGTGAGCCTTGATCCTCAATCTCAAGTTCCTGTAGCATTTCCTCATTGGAGGCCGGAGGCATGGCCCACGCCTAACCCTCTGCTCCAAGATTCTGACTGATGCAGAGGTAGGGGTGCTCTGGGGTTTATGTAAGTGTGGAATCAAATTCTACCTCTGATTGCCAGGGGTCGCTGTGGTTCATTAATTAGACATATTTAAGTTCTTCGGGGACGGCAGGATGTGGATGTGAAAAAACAAAATCTACTTTTTCTAATTAATTCAACAAAGACTTACTGAACGCTTACGTGAGCCAGGCACTGAGCCAGGTGCTTCGGACAAAAAAGATTACCAAGCCCCCAAACAGACTAGGGGAGATAGGCATGGAAGCAATCCTATAGCAGTACTTCAGTAGCCTGAAACAGTAAGCTAAGGAATCCAACTCTCGGTGAAAAATCACACCATCTCAAAGTAGGGTATCCCTACCCTATGCCACAGGGATACCCTTTTTTTTTTAACCCTCACCGAAGGACATTGTTTGATGGCTTAGAGAGGAAGAGAAACAGCCATGTGAGAGAGAAGCATCAATAGGTTGCCTCCTGTACCCATCTGGACTGGGGACCAGACCCAGAACCTTTCAGTTACAGGACGATACTCCAACCAACCGAGCCACACTGACCAGGGCCTCGGGTATACCTTTTGACTCCAACTGGGAATTAGGGGCCCCAGTCAGATGTCCCTGCTGTACCGCATACCTAAAACTCATGCTTTTGGTTACCACCTACTTAACGCCAGCCTTCCCTGCTAGACTAGGTTGGAAGGGCAGGGCCCACGGACCCCCTGGGCTGTTCCATTCCCAAGCTAAACACGAGTTCACACAGCGAGGATTTGCTGAGTTGACTGACACATCAGGTGCTGTGCCCTTCACCTTCACCATGCACTTCATCTCCCCAGCAACCCCATTCGCTGATGAGGAAACCACCACGGCCACTCGGCCAGCAGGCGGCAGAACCAGGAACCCGGGTCCGATTCAATAAAAAGCAGCAGCACCTGCACTTCAGCTGCTTTTACAAACTTCCATGACCTGATGCCAGGCTGCTCGCCCACCCTCCTTCGGGCGAGCAGCCCACTCATGTTGTCCTGACCTGTCCTGTTGACCGTGACGGGTGCTGCCGTCAACACCTCACTCCTGCTTTTCTCTCCATCCTCTGGCATTTGTCTAGATCAGTTTCTTGCAAATTGGTATTTATTTTCACAAAATCAATAATATACTCATCTATTCAAGAGGCAGTTTTCCAAAACTCGTTCCCAAATTAGTTCTACAGAAGGCTTATCCTTTCTGGAATAACTGTTACAGCTGCCTACAAGCATATCCTCTCTATTGGAAGCTGACCAAAGTTCCTAAGTAATAGCTTATAAATCACTTTCTCGTAGACTCAGAACAATCTGTAAGATAAACAGATTGTTCTGGTCTAGGACATGACCTAGACCAACCTCTCAGTTCACAGCTAGGAAGAGACTGAGAAAACCTGATGTGGTCCAGGTTAAACAGTCAGTGGCGAGCCAAAACCGCGCTGCTGCCTCTAATTGTATTTATGATATAAACAAAATTAACGCAGCCTCCCCAGCATTAATTGCACAAAGCCCAACTTTTCAGGCCTCTAACACCTGTGGGCATCTACCACTTGAGTGCACAGGCCCCCGTCCCAAACCTACAACCTTCTCCAGCGATGGGACCTTGAATTAGTGACCTGAACTGCTCACACCTCGGTCTCCTCCTCTGTGAAATGAGATATGGCTCCTAATGCTTAGGGTTGTTGGAAACCTAAATGACGTTATCCTCGGAAGTGCTTACGGCAGTGGGCAGCACACGGTAAATGCTCAGTAAGTGTTAGCCGCTGCTCCTGTCTGGGAAACACTCTTTAACCGTGGCTCCTCCCAAAGGCCCAACATGTGCTTTCTCTTTTCTGGGAACTTGATTTTTATGCCACTCTGAGGAAGGATTTCTTTTTCCAAATTGAAATAAATACCAGACATCTGATGTGTTCATTTACTTTAATAGCACATTACCATGTTATAACCATGGAATGTCAAGGCAGGTTAGACAGCTCTTCCAGGTGCAACGGAGCCTTCCGCAGCGCACAGAAGTCTGTGTGTAACGTCTGACCAGGGCTTGCTCTTCTGTCACTGACCACTTCCATTGCAGGTGAGTTGTTTAGTTTCACATTTATGATGCTTCCAAGGAAAAACAAACATACTGCACACATTTAAAAATTGTTTTCCATTATCTTTGCATTAGCACTTAAAATACCTACTTCAACATCAAGGTGGCACTTAAACATTATTGTCAGGTAACAGCAGCAAAAATATAATCCTGCAATTACAAAGTAGCTAAATTAGATCCAGAATTATCTTATGTTCACAAGTATAACTCTAAAATAAATACTACCCTCTAGCAGCTGTTATCAGCCTTTTAGGTTTGGTTTAAACACACACACAGACGTTCAGTTGTGGGGAGGTTTGTAACGCTCTGTGCTATGCGCCGTTCTGAACGGGTTGAGAGCCACCCCACCCTAGAAACAGAAGCACTTCTCCAGCCCACAAGGCAGGCAGAGAGGAAAATCGGGGCGAAGAGGGTTCCCACGTAACATCGGAAGCGGGTGACACTTGCAGCAACTGGGAGTGCCTCGGGGCCAGCAGGGTGTCTTCGCTAGCACTAATTTCACCAGAAGAGAAGAACGAGGTGGACACTTTACTACTGAGTGCATTTAAAAGTGGCATGTTTCTCATGTGCTAATCTGACTCCTCTGAACAACCCAGTTAATGAACTAGTCACTAGTGATTTAGGCGCCCAGCAAACCAGCCCTGCGAGAAAGGAAGCCAATATTCAAATTACCATGTTACTACTGTCTGACCCAGTCAAACGATTTATTTCCAACATAAATACAGAACCTCAATGTGAGATCTCTAACCATGGCAAACACCACCACCAGGACCGAGACCGCGGCTCTCCGTCTAGGGTTTCGGCTTCGCCCAGAATTCCTTGTACAGGGAATAGGCCATACCTAAAGAAAAAGAATGCTGGTGAAGCATTTAAATATTTTTTTTTCAATATTAAGAAAATTAAAAACAGTACGTAAAATAGCTAGAGGCCGCACCTTTGCTGGCATGCAGCCTTTACAGGGGAACCAGGCTGCGGGCTGCTCACCCTCTTCCTGCTTCAACAGTTTCTGTTTCGGAAACTATTTTTACAGTTTCCCAAGTAGTTTAAGGCCAGTATGACTAGCTCAGACTGTTTAATATTTATCTGGCAACTTTAAAAGCTGTTGTTCTTCCTACATAATGCCAGATAAAGTCAATGAATCATAAAGCCAATAAAAGCATGTAATACCTGCATTAAAAAGATCTTTTCCACCTTCAACTCAATAAAACAGCCATCGTGTCTCTCCCACATAAGGGACCTTACTTACTGGCATGTCTAGCCCCTCCAGTGAAATTATAAACTCAGTGATGGACAGGATTATCTCTTCTTTTTTTCAAACCTTAGTAAGACAGACCAGGTGGGACAAAAGAAGGTTTACAGTTCTTCTTATAGAAAATAATTCATCAATAATAATACAAGAATGAACTGTTTTGCAAACTCACAACTGTAAATCCTACTTTTGCCCCACCCTATATTACAGACAGTAAAAGGTCACTACTTGAACTACTGTTTATCAATTCACGTCTCCATGAAAATAAACATGATATTTGGGTACTGCCTCAACATTAGCTTTAACAAAAAAAAAAAAAAAAAGGAAAAAAATTAGCTTAAAGTATCTACACTGTTCCGTTAACAAAGAAGCCCGCCAGCGGGGACCACAGATCTGAAACTTCCCACGGGAACCCACCGAGAGTCATCGCGCCCACGACGAAGCCTTGGGCTGCCACGCGCATGTGAATCAGGTGGACGGACATTTTCGTGTCGCCCCTGCTCTTCAGTTTATACAGTCCGTACGCGACAATTGCGGCAAACCCCGCCATTCCTGAGAAAGAGCCATAGTTATGTCAGATACGGGGCAGGGGGGTAGTGTTGGGAACCGCCCTGCCTGGTTTCAGGAGCTGTAACCCTCCCATGGCTAAGGCCGAGTGAGAGTCTTTGGGGCCATAAGCCACTAAGGAGACAAAGCTTATCATCCTGGCAGGAGCACTGCTTCTGTTCCTTTTTTCTTCATCCATAACTGGCCCCCAATGTTTGATTGGTTAGCCAATGATGGGCAAGATTCTCCAAGGGGGGAATGACTTAAGACAGACATGATCATGGGGAACCCCCAGGGAAGGATTTGGGGGTCTATAGCAAAAGGGAGTGATGGACCCTTGCCCCTCAGCTTTGACATAGCCTGAGTCCTTATTCTGTCTTAGAGAAATCTCCTAAATCTCTTGGCTGCCTTACTCTCCCTGCCTGACTTAAGCCTGAAACAATGACAGGGTAGTGCAGCCCTGTGCTGGAAAGGGTGGGTTCCCTAGGGCAATCAGGCCTAAGAAAGAATATGTAAAATCCTGTGAAACCTGCTTTGTTTAGAATGCTCTCAATTAAATGATAAGGGTCCAAGCGAGAAGTGAGTTTGTTCCTCAAAGTTTTGTGGCTCTTTAGCTATCTGACCCTGACTCAGAATAGGGCCTCAGAGTTCTTTGTATGCTATCTATTGTTTGACCCTTACTGCCTGACAATGATCAAGGAGCTTTACCTGTATTCCTGTGCAAAATGAACCCAATAAAAGCCCACTGAGGAACAGGCTCTTCTTGGCCCTTCTCCTTTGAGAGATTGGCCACCTTTCCTCCCCAAGCAGATCATGTCTTGGTAGACTTATTCTCATCCATTTGAGCCCGTGGGGGCAGGGGGGGGTGGGCACAGGGGAGGAAACCAAGATGATTTTACTGTCAATCAATGTACTTGCTACTGTTTTTATAAAAATGCTTTAAGAAACCACTAATTAGCTAACACACACACTGTGTTTTTAATCTCCTTCCCCTAGAGCCAAAAATCCGAAGATGGTACAGAAACTAGCAGATGCAGGGAGCTATGATTTTCAAAATGTGGGTCTGTGAAGCCAGCAGATAAACTGCTCTAAGAGCGAGGGAACTCCTCCTTCCTGTGCTGCTTCCCTCTCTGATGGGAATCAATTATACAATAGAGGCTGTAATAAACCGTAACTGTGAGTGGAACAGCTTTTAAGAAAGTCTGTTGAGTCCTTCTAGCAAATCACAGAGACTAGTAAGGGTGGTCTTGGGATCCCCCAGCACTTCACTGAAATAAGAGTTAATAAAACAAGAAGTCTAAATACACAGAGAAGAATCTTTATAATGAGAGTTATATCATGTCAATCTCAGCACATCTGAATCACATGTAAAAAATTTGAAAATAATGCTTACAGATGAGCTTGATGAACGAGCTGATCACACTTCCATTGTTACAGTATACAAACTGAGCATTAGGGTTCTAGGTCAAACTTACCAATTGGGACAAATGGTGCCTCTTTGGCTTTTCGGACCAATTTAGATCCCTGACCTTCATCGTATGAAGAAAGAGAAACATCTGTGTTGGATGACATACTGATTGGAGAATCCTCCTGAAAGAGAATTTCCACAAGGTTCTGCAATTAAAAACAACTAGGACATTAAATGACTGGACGTATTTAAAATAATCCTAGTCTCCATAAAACCCTGGGATATGCTACTCATGAACTGTAAAAACTATCTTCAGAGATCAACTGTGTCTTTGCCCCACAGCCACTTGCAGGGAGGGCCGCACGCACTCACCCCCGTGGCTCTCATGCTCCTCCAGCCACCTTTTTAGCTCCACTTTGCTAACAACAGTGAATGTTAAACTTTTGTCAATTAAAATAGTAGCTATTAATTTCCTATCTTCATCTTTTACTTTTTCTTCATACTTGATCATGCTCCTCCTTGCCTCTTCACATCATGTTGAAAATCCTACTCAGTGGATTCCTACACTTTTAAGTGTAGTTGAGTGTAGTCCTTATTGCTTTAAACGTACAGCTGACTTCATCACCCCGACACGCTGCCTGGACCCAGTTCTCCCCTCTGCAGAGGGATGCTCCCGTCGGGGCTGCAAATGTCTCACTTGAAACCTCACTCACACTCAACTGCACTGACACGCAGCCTTTCAGTTTTCTGTGACTGAGGGTCGTCACTTCTAACGTCGCTGCAGCAGAAAGATCAAACTACTCTCCGGGTCCTCTTAATAAAAGAGCATCTCCTAAGCTTTAGTTCTGTCTTCCTTTACATGCTTTATATTTCCTCGGTTTCCCTCTTAAAATTCTATTCTCTCTATTAGAGTATTATTCTTTTAAATGGTATCAAAAAAGGCAAGACACTAGCCTGGTCATAATATGGATAAGGGGGCATTAAAAAAAAAAAAGATTCATCTGGATTCTCGCCAGGACGGAGGGTGCCCCTCGCCCACTTCCGTCACCTTCCTTCACAACGGAAGCTATGGGGCGTTTCATCACAACGAGGTGACGACAAACCCAGTTTCACCTTCGCCACGGTAACGATACACTTCCTTCTCCACAGAGCAATCGGAACTGCCCCTACACTTCGCCCACAGACACAGTGAGGGGTCAAACACAGCACGGCAGTCAGTGCCCAAGTCTCTGGTTGGCTGGCATCAACTGCAGTGGAGCCACAGTCAACTGCCCGCCCACTACCCGTGTAAACTCTCTCCTTCACCTCTGGGCCCTTCACTGCAGCACACTCCCTCCTGCTACAACAGCGCTCGTTTAACGCTCGGCAGTTCAAGCGTTGTTAGCGGTGGGCTGAGGCCCTCAAGAGAACCCAACTCTAGAGGAGAGGCTTACTACTCAAGTTTGGAAAGTCATCCCTCAAGCGCCCATCTCCGCTGGCAAGAGGCGATGATTCTCTCCTCTGACCGAGAAGACAGGCTTAAAACCCAGAGGAGTTAAACAGCATCGCAGAACTCTACATAAGGAAACTCAGATTAGAACTAGACTTTCTCTTTTTGTACTCCATTACCTGCTAATTGAATAAACCCCTGCTTACTACGCTTTTACTACAGGGCAGGGCAAAAGGAGGTTTACTACTGTTCATGTGGAAAATAATACTATAATTAATAAACAATAACACAAGAATCCACTCTGTACTCACAACTGTAACCTCCTTTTGCCCAGCCCTGTATACAAGGTCCAACAGCTCAAGGTTCGGGACACTCTGAAGAGATAACACACAAACACAGAAATAATCAGTGGTTCAAAATTAGGTTGTTTTAAAAAAAAGATGCATGAGTGTGATTAGCTGCCAAGAGCACAACAGAGACAATGAGAACTAAATTAAGAGTGTGGTATCTTTTAGCTCAAGCATGTTTGGGAAGTTTCAGAGAAATATTTGAGAATGGCCCTCAAGAAACTACATAAATGGACTAGACAGAAATTAAACACTACATTTATTTTAGGCTAGTACATGCTCCTTAGTTGCCTTCATAACTAACCATAAACTTCTCAATGGGTATAACTTTTACCATAGATTCTCCTTCTAGCTCCCTTGCAACACCCGTTTTAATCATGTTAAACGTCTCACAGATGATCTCTATGCCTCCTCTGAGTCTGTACGAGCTGATTCCTCTAACACTTTTCCCTCCCATCTCTTTCATATATTCTTTCTGGGCCAGCTCCTCCCACTTTTCAGGTTATGTTAACTGACCTCCAAAAAGTCTTCTGTGATTCTCTATGTTTGTGGAAAATGTCTTGGTTATGCGGTCCCCAGAATGCTGTTTTCTCTATCAAAAGTCTTGTAACTGCCTGTTTCTTTCACCAGAACCCTTGAGGTCAGGAGGCTACACCTGCCCCGCTCCATCCATCTCCACTGCCTGGCATAATGCTTTGCATACAATAAGTACACCACAAAGTGTTGAATACATTTAAAAGTAGTATTTTTCAACAATTAAAATTATTCTAAGGTAACTTATTCAGGAATGTTTAGTGAAAAAATAACAATTATATACATTTGTAGAGTTTAACCAGTAAGAAAAAAGCCAAACCGTATATACCCAAGTGCTTACTTGTTTTTTATTTCTTATATTCATTCTATCTATGAAAGAAAAAATGAGAACCACAGTAGGTCTCAGTTTCTTGCAACCATGAGACAAAACTATGATACACCACAACCCACTTTTAAAATCTAGCACCTTCTTTTGCGGATATGAAAGCATTTTCTTCCTTTGCCTTAAGTATTCCTAAACTAAGAAGCCACTTGGGAATTGTCTTTAAAAGCAAAAAAGTAGGCATTTTTCCCCCTACACTCTCATATCTGGACCACTATAATTGTCCAAGAGGCAAATGAGCAAGATCTCCACCCCCAAACCCCACCAGGAAGGCAGGCGCTGGCGGGCTGTGTCCAGCATATGAATGAATAGAGGAAACTCCACTGATTTCATTCCTCCTAGTCTGTGAAATCTGTTTGGTAGGACGTTTGATCTGGCTTTCAGAAAGCAGTCCCTGGGGTAAGTAAGAATCTGGATGTGGGGGGAACACATGGTCATCATTTCCTTTAAGGGACTGACGACACTCTGTCTCATCCAGAACATTTTGTGTGAACATTTCAGTGTAATATCAGTAAAGAAGAGTGTTAAAAACCCAACACTGAAATCATATTACGTTTTATACTGTTATAAATTCTAACCCTGTTATATTTATAACACGGCCTGAATATAAGATTTTGATAATTCTTTCTAATCACAACCTACAAACTTCCCAAGTATCATGACTTACAGCACCCTAAATGGAAAATAGTTAACTTTTAAAGTACCAGAATCAGTAACTATGGGTCATATAATTTGAGAACAACAGCTCATGGTTAATTCTTGCTAACAGCTTTATTTTACAGATGGAGAAAAGATTAGAAAGGGCGGTGGAACTGCTCACAGCAAGGGAATACACTTCTGGCAGGCCGGACTAGAACAGAGCTCCCCTGACACACACCGCAGGGTGCTTTGGATCCGCAACCTATTGCCGAGCCATACGTTTTTGATCTGAAAAATATGAAAATCCCTTCCTTTACAGAAGCCGCATCTCCATCTTTGAATTGTAAAAGAGATGTTAAGTCATGCCTAAGATTCAGTGGAACCTTCTTCCCCAGGGACTTACCTAACAATTTCAACTGTGATTTGAAAAGACTTTTTTCCCACTAGCACCACTTTCAGATTCCCCTTTGATCATTTTCTCATCCACACACAGCAATTAACCCAGATTCCTGTTAGAAAGTTGAACAGGTGCAGAAAGAGGTACCAGTAACCAGACATTCAAAGCCAGAATAAAAAACACAAATTATTCTGTCCACTGAGTAAGGTACTACTACTGATGACCTTTCCAAATGCATAGGGGCCTAGAAGAGGCTTAAGGGAAGAGGAGCTGCCCAGCATCAGGTGATGCAACAGACCGAAGGATCTTCTTGCGTCACTTCACTCTCAGCAACTACGATCCAACCACAAGGATCTCAAATTTTGATTTTGCATCAGTCACCGCCTGTTTAAAAATGGCTGCCAAGGCTCCACCCCTAAGATTCGGACTCAGCCTGTGTGCGGCAGGGCCCGTGGAGTGTGTATTAGCAGAAGCACCCCCAACTCCCCGAGAGATTCTGGTGTGTACTGAAGGTAGGAGAGGCCCTGGTACATACGACTCAAATAGGTTTGTCCCGCTGCAACCTGGTACTTCAATCTGTCACACCTTTTCACCCAGACCGGTCCTGCTGGAAAAAGCCTTTGGTAGGGATTCCCCTGAAGAGCTGCTTCCCACACCGGTAATAAAAAGAGGGGGCGAGTAACACTGCTGAATCATTTCGGCTGCTGCCACTCCTAAGCCCAGGCAATGTTTTATAATCGCTAACCGGAAAAGAGTTAAATTCCGGCACAGATGCTTTAGACTGGGCCCAGAGCCTTCTCACATTCCTAGGGCAGGAGGATCGCCGAAACGAAGAGAAAAGGAAGCGAGGGCAGGAAGGTCCTGTGGTTTTAAGCCCTCCTCCCAACCTTTCCACCTTCTTCCCCTCTCCTTCCTGTGACCTTGCCCGGACTCCAAGGACGGAGCGCTCACCCTCCCACTCGCTCGAGTCTGCTCTCAAGACTCGGGGCTCCGGGGCTCCCACTTCGGCTCACTCATTACTGTCCCACCCGTGAGTCTTTTTCCAGCCACGATTCACTGCACAAGCATTTGCCTCTTCTCCGCGCCAGCTCCATATCCCCTCACCCAACAAGGAGTCATGCCCTGTCTTTGTACCCCCAACCTTCGGGTATCACGAGGTCTGGCCTGAGCCCGGTCACTGTACCTCGCCCCCTTCATTCCAGGCCTCGTTCCATTCCCAGCCTCGCGGCCCCAGCCTTCCCAAGGTGCTCTCGGCCAAGCCAAGCGTGACCCCACTTACTCCCTCCCGCCCCACATTCGGACGTCCTGCGTCCCCAAATGCCCCTTCACACTTCACTTACCAAGAACAGGACCTCTCAAATACCAAACCGCTTCCGACCCCCCGCGCGCGCGCCGTCGGATGTGCCTCTCCCCGTCCCACCCCTAGCCTGCTCCAGCCAATCAGAAGGCTGATCTCATTGGTGGGTGGGTGCCTACGTGTGCGCGGTGGGTGGAGCTGTCCGGAGCGGGTCGCGGATTGGATGGGGCGACGTGCCGGGACTCGGAGTTCCGGACTCTCGCGTGGGGATAGCGTCAGAGGGGAGCGCTATGAGTGTGGGGTTTGCATGAGGGCGCCAGCGAGGCTCTGGCTCCTGGCCCGGCGGGACCTCAGGTTTCTCTGGACCTTTCTCCCTCGGGCAGGGTGTCAAGCATTGCGAACGCTGTCTGCAGAGTGCGGGCCGGACGGGCCTGGAGATGCAGCATTTCGACCGCCCGCCAGTCCTTAGGAGGCTGCGGGTGAAGTTGCTGCACTGCCTTGCCCTCCGGCACGGAAGGCGGTGGAAGCGGTCGATCTTTTCCGCTCTCCTGGCAAATATCCGTCACGAACGCGCGCTGTCGGGCCGCTGGTGGAGCCCTTCATGGAGCTGACACTTTAGTTGGGGCCATGAATCTCCAGCACCAGGTAGCTGGAGCTGTCACCTCATCCAGACTGGAGGAGGTATCGCTGAGGAAAGAAATGTCAGAGGCCCCTTGTGACAGCAATATTCCAGGGACAGAGGCCCTAATTTGTTCGTAGAGTAGATACTCAATAACTATGGAGTGAATTGATGCAAAGTATCAATGACTATGTTGGGGACGATATCAATCTCATGGTAACCGCAAAAACAGGCAGATTGTCAAGTGTGCTGTCATATAGTTGGGGACTAAGTGCCATGGACCAGGATTTTGATCGTCTCGTAATGGAGTTAAGGCACATGTAGGAAACATTCATGCTATGTTCGATAAAAGTATGAAAAACCCCATACTTGATTATGTAGTATGGGTTGAGCTCTTTGAAGGCGCATATTTTGTCTGGTGCATGTCAGTATCTCGAATACTGTTTCTGAGTTTGGTAGGAGTCTAATAATGTTAAATGCAGTTAACTGTAAGGCTAGTAGCAGCAGTGACCACAGCATATTCATTCCTGAAGGGGATTTATACAAATCAAAATATGTTAGCTAATTTGCTTATGGATCCCAGCGCATGAACTAATCCCATTGTAGTTCTGGCGTGGAGGGCAACAAGTAGGGGCAGGGCAAACATTTGTGACTAAAGCAGAGTAAGAGAGTAATGGAAAGTGAATTTAAGCTACACTGGGGAGGACTTTTAAATACTGATTAAAGAGCTTGGACAGCATTCTATTAGATGGTCCTTAAAGGTTTTGGAGTAGGTTGTCAACAAGGGCAGAATGCATTCGAGGTCCTTGGTAGTAAAGTAGGACAGATTAGAAAGAGATAACCAGTATCCCTCAGCCAGAGAATTAAAACCTGTTCAGAATGTAGCCCGTTATGTGCTTTGTATTGAGGCCATGTCCTGGGCCTTAGGGGTATGAAGGCTGCCACACGCAACAGTGTCACCCCTCCACCACCCTGAGAAGGACCGCTGCTTTGGGGAAGCAGTAGTCCTCACGGTCCAGTCCCCCTGGGAGAATTAACTAGGGTCTGGACCATCGTTAAGTTCCATCAGGGAAGACTGCCCCGAAGGGGAACTTGTTATGTTACAACTCTGTGCTTTTTACACTTTGCAGAATCATGGAATAGTGCTGAAGCTGTCTGTGAACTTCCCAGGCACATTCATAGCATGTTCTAAAGTGTTTTTAAAAAAATTTATATGGCCCTGGCTGGTGTGGCTTAGTGGATTGAGCACTGGACTGGGAAGCAGAGGTTTGCTGGTTCGATTCCCAGTCAGGGCACATGCCTGGGTTGCAGGCCAGGTTCCCCAGTGCAGGGAGCATGAGAAGCAACCACACATTGATGTTTCTCTCCCTCTCTTTCTTCTTCCCTTCCCCTCTGTCTAAAAATAAATAAATAAATAATCTTAAAAAATTTTATATGAAAGGTAGGAGGAGCTTTTAAGCAAACAAAAAATTCTTGGCAAAAAGTAGTCAGGCCCCTCCCTGGACTACTTATTCAAGTATTTTATAGGAAATGCTATTTTCCCCCCAGAAGGAACAGGTGATAATTATATCTGACCACCATGTTTTGCTCAGGTTTAAGATGGTTTTTCTTTTTTTTTTTTCACAATTTATATATTCTAGAACATTAATTCTGAAGGTACCTGGTCCATCATTCCACCCTTTAGGGAGAATAGTTCTAAAACGCAATTTCAGAACTGTTTAGAGGGCAAAACGGCACAACCACCTTTTAAATTTTGGAGACAGCATGACAGTGTTTAAGAACACAGACTCTGGAGTTTGCTTTGCTGCTTACTAGCTGTGTGATGTTCAGCACATTACTTGATCATTCTATTCTCTGTTCCTTCCTTGGTGCGATAATGGACCCACCTATAGGGCTCTTCAGAGGGCTAAGTGACGTGTAAAACCCCAACATTACCAGGCACATATAAGTGCTATATATGTATTCATGATTGTATTTCTGTTTTTTTGGTGACTTCCTGTAGTTCTTACTTAGCTTACCTGCAAACGCAACGATGGTTGCACATGTGTGTGCTTTGCACTTTAAAAATTGCTTTGGTGACAGAAGATTTCCATAAAAACCATGAATATAACTTGCAACCAGGACCTGAGCAGATAAGAAGCAAGGGGCTGTCAGCCACCTTCCCTTTTCTTAGTTTACACCGTCGGCCACTTTTCCATCATTCATTTCGGCCGACCATTGAAGAGGTTCCTTCCATTAGTAGCCAGTGTGGCAGGAGGATCTGTGTGTTTATGCAGTGACATTTTCTTTAGCGAACAAAAATATACTTTACGTGTTTTAGTCTCGACTTGACTTTTCCACCGATGCCCTCAGAACTCTTTGTTATTTCTGTTCAGAGCAGCGGCATTCTCTTTAAGAAGTGCCAAGGAGGAAAAAACGAGGTGGAGTGCCAAGGGCACTGGCCTGGCGCCCCAGGGTTGCTGCCATGCATGAAGTCAAAGACGTGGGTCTGAATGCTTATTAGCATTATGATCTTGAACCAGTCATTTGACCTCCAGGAACCTCGGCTTTTTAATCAGCAAAATGGGGCTACTAATAAGAACCCTGTAGGGTTGCATTGTGTAATCTAAATAACCTTCTCTAAGCCAGCAAGATCGAAGTGGCCATGGGAATATAAGGCACAGCATGGAGAATATAGTCAGTAATATTGTACCCATTGTGTATGATGTCAGGTGGGTACTAGACCTATCGGGGGTCACTTTGTAAGTTATATAAGTGTGTAACAACTATGTTTCGGAGAGAAAAATTGTACGTGTGATCTCTACATCTTCCCCCTGTTCACTTAGTGCCCTGGTCTCTGTTCTTATCACACTATGTAAACTACTACAGTAAAGGACGCAGTTCAGTGGACGAAACTCAGGTCCTCCACCCACGTCTTATGTAACTCCTCTGTCTCATTTGACACTGTAAATCTTCCCTTGACACCTTTCCTTGGGTTGTCCTCCAGGCTGGTCAATCTTTCTTCCTCACTGTCACCGAATTCACTTCCTCTGTCCCTTAAGTATTGGTGTTTGCCAGGGTCTCTTCTTCTTACTTTCTTCCCTTCTCTTGGGATGACCTCGGACACTCTTACGGGTTTCTTTAGCCTCACCTGTCTACTGATACTGTCTTTGCTCTCTGCCGTATTCCTTGCCTCAGCTCTGAAACTGTCCAGGGTAGGGCAAAAAGTAGGTTTATAGTTGTGAGTTCATGAAACACGGAGTTTATTCTTGTGTTATTATTTATTAATTATTGTATTTTCCATACCAACAACTGTAAACCTCCCCTTGCCCTACCCTGTATGTTCAGTTGTGTTGGACATCACCTCAGTATTCCGGAGTACATACTGTGTCATAAGTGAACTGAACTAATCGTCCTTCTGCTCTCCTTCCCCTGCTCTGGACTCCCTGCTCCCCATAAGCTTGTAATCTCTCCTAAACTACTTGGCTTGGTTGGTGGAACTGCTATCCATCCCTTTAACCAAACATGGAACCCGAGCAAATCCGCTGTGCTCTTCCTCCTTTGGTCCACATCCAATCAGTGACGGCTGAGCAGGGAACTGCATGGTGGGCCAGCCCTATGAAGATCTAGGGGCGGGTCTATGGCAGAGAAGACCCCTCACTCTGTAGTACTGTGCTGGGACTGTTCTGGCCCAGGCTTACCCGATCCCGGCATGCAGTGAGGTTGAGAGGAGCATTTCCACAGAAAAGCACTTAAAACAGGTCAAATAAGGAAATACATTTGTATCATTTTAGGCTCAGGACAAGACCGTTTTCAATGACAATGTTTTCAAACAAAAAGCTGTGAAGTTGTGGCTGAAAAATGGATCTTGGATTCATTGCACCTCCTTAAAATTCCTTTTTTTCTTCCTCAGTTATTTATAGGGATGGGAGTGGGGGAGTAGGGGAGATGAGCCATGGGGTGGAGGGCACAGAACTCCCCTAACTTAGCTGGAGCCTTCCTGCCTCTTCCCCTTGTTTGGAAGGCATTTAGTTTGGGGTTAACAAGATAACCATGTCTTCTTAAAAATTTGTATACTTTTATATCCCGTATATTTTGTTATTAAATGTCTTTCAGTAGAGAATGAGTAGGAAGAATTTGGTCTTTTTAATATTCAATTTTATGTGGTTTATATCCTGATTTTAAATTAGAAACGTTTCAGGCTTACATAATCTGTATCACTGAAATGATTGACTTATTTTTATACTCTGTATTTGTACAGGTTTGGGACTAGATTACATAGAAACAGAATTGATTACTGGAAGCAAAAGCTTTCTGTTTACCGCAGGCGAACAGCTCTTTTTATCAGAAAGGCTAAACATGATCTTCTACCCGGACTCCCTGGCCAGTTCCTAACAGTCGGTAGGGTGTTGAGTGCCTGGTTATGCACGAATCCTGGATGACCAGCACCCGGGCAGCAAAGCCTGCTGCCTTTGGACCCACACCGCCTGGTGCTGTTACGCACTCGGGAGGCCTCCAGTGAAGACTGTGAAGGACTGGGGCTGTCTCTTTGCAGGGGCGAGCACCTGAGTTCAGTGACACCGGCGGCCTGTGGGCTCTTGGGTCTTCTTAATTCTCTTGATCAACTTCTGAAAAGAAGCCCTGCCCCCTCCACCGCCTTGCATACTGATTGCCTTTCTGCTTTCTGGCACTCCCGTCTCTCCCATCAAGGCTTTAGGGCTATTTTTACAGTCTGTTAATTCTCTGAGAATGAGGCACCTCTCCTGGGAGGCACTGCCATACTCAATGGCCCTGCAAATAGGTTTTTATTGACTCATCTCCAGGCTCTCCAAGTCATTTTGCCCTCACACTGAGTGGAGGGCACCATCTGTTGATCTGGATGGCTTAATGAATTGAGGGCTCGTAAACACAGCTGACATCCAAATGAGTTCCAGTCCCAGTAAGGACAAAATAATGGATGGAGAAGCTGCTTTTATAGCTCTGGCAGGAAAATGGATGATACAAACAGGCACTTCACTCAGATTGGCGGCCCTGAGTGACTGTCCCTATGCTGATGCTTTTGCTTGGGGACAGGAACCCGCCGCCTGCCCCGTTCAGGGAAGTCTGGACGAGAAAGATTGTCTGCTGACCCCAGTTTACTCAGCGAAGCAGCAGGCAGTGTTGTGGATCTTTTCAAAGGACAACTTTTGTTTTTGTTTTTGTTCTTTTAATTTCTTTTTTGTATTTCTATTCTCCTTTTCATTTATTTCTCTTCTGGTATTTATTTTGTCTTTTTTTTTTTGCTTGTTTTGGGTGTAGTTTGCTCTCCTTTTTCTAGTGTTTAAGTTGGAAGGTTAATACGTTGATTTCACATCTTTTTTTTTAAGATTTTATTTATTTATTTTTAGAGAGGGAAGGGAGAGGGAGAGAGAGAGAGAGAAACATCAATGTGCGGTTGCTGGGGGACATGGCCTGCAACCCAGGCATGTGCCCTGACTGGGAATCAAACCTGTGATGCCTGGTTCGCAGCCCGCGCTCAATCCACTGAACTACGCCAGCCAGGCCCCATTTTTTTTCTTTTTTAACACGGGCATTTACCGCTGGACATTTTGTTATAAGCATTGTTTTCACAGCATCCTGTAAGTTTGGTGTGTTTTATTTTTGTTTTCTTTCATTTCCAAGTATTTTACAGTTTCCCTTGTGATTTCTTCTGTGACCCATTAGTTATCAGAAGTGGGTTGTGTCACTTCCACATAACCATGAACTCCTTTAATTTTCTTCTGTCAATGATTCAGTTTAATGCTCTTTTGGTTGGATAACACGCTTTGTACGATTTCAGTTCTTTTGAGTTTACCAAGACTCATTCACGGCCTGGGGTGGTCTGGCGCGGAGAACGCTGCAGGCTGAGCAGAGGAGACAGTGTGTTCGCTCGCCGAGTGGAGTGTCGGACTCCTCCGGGTTTTTAGGTGTTCACTTTCCACCCAGCAAAACGGCATTAATCCTTCGAGTTCCAGGTCCAAAGAATTTTGTTTGTCAAGTCTTTCTCAACCCCCCTCATCAGCTCCCCCAACTGTGTTACAGCCTCTATCAGTGTTTCCAGCTCTGGTGTTGACTATGTCTCAAAACCGTGTCTCCAAATCCCTGGGACCTTCCTTCCAGCAGTGACTTTACAGCAGCCATGGAAAGGGTGAAAGAATTTGGTGGTCATTGACCATCTCTTAACCGTCGAGCCCTGGGCTGCGTACTTCAGAGACCGGAGCAGGAGGAGAAGGGCAGTGCGGTCTGCCTCTGGGGAGCCTGCGCCTGAGTTGAGAAGACAGTACTTCTCCACAAGAAACCCTCAACACAGGATCTGACCAAGTGCCAAGCAGAGGCTCTAAGAGTTCTACTTAGTCCCACTGTCCCTGCACAAGCAAGGGACTCGTAGGGTTGTGAGGCGAGAGCAGTCCTCGGAACTCCTGATTGAAGCCGGCCGTCAGTGCAGACCTTCCGGCAGCTGCTCACCCAGCCTGCCCTTGGCCGTCTCACCCCAGGGAGAAGCCCTGACACTCTCCACTCGGGACTTGATGATGGCTGTTCGCCAACTTCGGGCAGAGGGGGAGATTGAATTGTTTTTTGTTTACTGTACACCCTTCAATCTTCCCTGTAAAAGAAACTGTAAGCCTTTAAAAAAAGTGTGGAATTAACAAGGAGAAGAAAGAGCTCTAGTCACAAACTTTAAATCCAGTGGCTAGGTCAAAGGATACTTCCACTGTCTCATATTTTGATGTCAGGTAAGGAAAGTTAGATCAAGTTCATCCTGAGAGGGTCACTTTTGGGGAAACCAAAATGAATAATTTTCTGAGGCCTCTTATTCTCCTAGAGACCACCTGTGTGCTATTGTGCTTGGGAGGTCTGAGTGTATGGATTCATCCCACATACTAGTAAGATTTTTATTCCAGTTCTGGATAAAGACTGATGATTTCTGGGGCTAATCAGGCTGTTTTGCAGATTTCTTATCAGGAGTACAGTTTTCAAGCCAGAATGTAAACTCTTTTCTCTAGTAATCTTTGAAAAGAGAATTACAATAGAAAATAAAAGCCCTGGCCAGCTAGCTCAATTGGTTAGAGCACGGCCCCAATGCACCAAGGTTGTGGGTTCGATCCCAGGTCAGGGCACATCCAAGAATCAACCAGTGAATGCATAAAGAAGTGAAACGATGAAAATCAACGTTTCTCTCCCCACCCAAAGAAAATTGTATTATGAAGTAAAAGACCTACAATCTTGTGATGCACATTAAATAAAACAGGAGGATAATACAAGAACTGGCTCACAGTTGCATATAATAGTGGACTAAATGAATGGTATTTTTATCACAATAGTCATGGTAACATTTACTGATAGCCAGTCAGAATACTATTGGGCAAAGTGCTCCCGGAGA
Source organism: Tonatia bakeri (assembly GCA_004024845.1). Taxonomy (NCBI): domain Eukaryota; kingdom Metazoa; phylum Chordata; class Mammalia; order Chiroptera; family Phyllostomidae; genus Tonatia; species Tonatia bakeri. The sequence goes on from PVIA01005114.1 coordinate 49,036, forward strand.
GGGAACATTAAGCCATTTGATACTAGCGAATTACAGAAGGGTCAAAGCAGGTCTCCTGCCTGCCCTTGAGCAGGGTGGAGAGGAGGGGAACAGAGAGGAAGGTCAGTGAGAGGGCCATGGAGGTTGGAATATGTAAGGTACACAGTGCAGAGCTCCTAGAAGGCTGTAAGCCTGGGCTTCGGTAGGGCAAGGCACAGGAAAGTTGCTGTCCACATAGGCGTGTCAGGGTTCTTACTAATCAGTCGTCCATGTGACTCTTTGTGCCCTAGGCCGTAGCCCTATTGAACTGATGACTAAGGCAGTCCACCTATGACTTACTAGGAGTTCTCTTTCCAAGGAGGTCAGGGGAGAATATGGGAGTGGTGGGCCAGGAATGCTGGGCCATTCTGGGCGGGCCAGAGTGAGTCACCTTCCCCAGCACTGATACCAGGACATCGGGCCCAGGGCTTTTGCTTCTGCTGCTTCTTTCCTTCCCCTTTCCCCAAATTCTGGTGTTGTCAGTTTTCTTGTCCTTTCACTTTTCTGATAGGGCCCTGGAGTTGAAATAGCTCTCACCTGATAGATAGGGACCCTGGGCCCAGAGAGGAGAAGGGGGACTTGCCATCCTTCCTACAGTAGTGTGTGTGTGTGTGTGGGGGGGGGGGTTCCTGCCCACAGGGCCCCCCACCCCTCAGCTGACATGGATGAGAATAAGTCTACCAAGACATGATCTGCTTGGGGAGGAAAGGTGGCCAATCTCTCAAAGGAGAAGGGCCAAGAGCCTTTTCCTCAGTGGGCTTTTATTGGGTTCATTTTGCACAGGAATACAGGTAAAGCTCCTTGATCATTGTCAGGCAGTAAGGGTCAAACAATAGATAGCATACAAAGAACTCTGAGGCCCTATTCTGAGTCAGGGTCTGTTAGCTAAAGAGCTCCAAAACTTTGAGAACAAACTCACTTCTCGCTTGGACCCTTATCATTTAATTGAGAGCATTCTAAACAAAGCAGGTTTCACAGGATTTTACATATTCTTTCTTAGGCCTGATTGCCCTAGGGAACCCACCCTTTCCAGCACAGGGCTGCACCACTCTCTGTCATTGTTTCAGGCTTAAATCAGGCAGGGAAAAGAAGGCAGCCAAGAGATTAGGCTTTCCAAGACAGAATGAGGACTCAGGCTATGTCAAAGCTGAGGGGCAAGGGTCCATCACCCCCTTTTCCTACAGACCCCCAAATCCTTCCCTGGGGGCTCCCCATGATCATGTCTGTCTTAGGTCATTCCCCCTTTGGGGAATCTTGCCCATCATTGGCTAACCAATCAAGCATTGGGGGCCAGTTATGGATGAAGAAAAAAGGAACAGAAGCAGTGCTCCTGCCAGGAAGATAAGCTTTGTCTCCTTAGTGGCTTATGACCCCAAAGTCTCTCACTCGGCCTTAGCCATGGGAAGGTTACAGTTCCTGAAACCAGGCAGGGCGGTTCCCAACACTACAGCGCACTGATTTCAGAGTCGGGCCTGGGAAAAGGGCCTCTGGACCACCAGCCCCTTGTACTCTGGCCTCCACCACAAGGCCTCCTCTTTGAGTCTCCCCCCACATTGTATGAGCTGAGAGGGAGAAGGGACACAGAACGGGACATGGCAGAAACTTGAAGCGGTTGTCCCTTGACTGTGAAGCACCCCAGGGAATGTACGAGGAGGCAGGAGGAACTTGCGGGCAGAGCCTCATCTTCCACGACCCTATTTACTCAAGAGAAAACCCAGTTTTAGGTCACATTTTTAAAAATGTAAACTGTGAACCAACAAACTCTGTGACCCTTTGATGGGTCTCTTAATATTTTATTAAGCAAATACAATTAAACATTGAAACCTCTTTTCAACATTTTCTTTTTATTACCCCTTTTTAAGTAGTTTTTTTGACGTTTGTTAACTTACAGCTAGGATCCGTGTTTTTCTCCCCTGATGAAAATGAGGAGGACGCCTCTTCCTGCCTGAGTTGCCCGGTGACTCTGCTCCTCTGACGGCCACAAGGCCATGGTGGAGGGCGGCTTGTGTTGTGCGCCCGCATCGAAGGGAGTGTGTGGTTTCCACGGATGAAGAACTGGACGTGCCGGTCTCTGACCTCTGAGAGCTGATGGACACTCCCCTGCTTCCTTCTGCGATGGGGCCCCCACAAGTAACAAAATCTGGCTTTTAAGTTTTGTCTGTATCCCCCTCCCCCAACAGTCCGGCATAGTCAAAAACAGGACGTGGAGCAACACAGGCGGCACGAAGAGCAGAAATGTAATGCAGGGGAAACGAGTGCCTCCTGGTGAATCCTCAGTGTCTTCTTGTGTGTCCTCCTCCCCCGCCGCCCACTCCTAGCGACGCTGTGGCTAAGTTCTGCCGCTGGGCTGCCCTTCTTTCCGGAAAGGCGTTGTTGGTCTGTTTGTTTCACTGTCTGTCTGGCCTCTTGTACCCCTGTCCTCTCAGACCCCTCAAAATCAGGTGTACTCTCTTTCTCCCGAGGCTAGATACACGTTCTGTGGATGCTTCCATCTGGGTCAGGAAGGGAACTCCAACTTTCCCCACGCCAGTTAATTTTAAACATTTTGGTCCCACTTCTGAATAATTTGGAATTGGGGTACCAGAGAGGGCCCAAAACTTCTGAGATTGATCCTGGGACCATAATTTACTGAAATGCGTGAGGGGGGAAGAAAAAAAAAGGAAATTCTTATCATGGCCACCTTGGGTCCAGAGATTTGTGAGAACATGAGGTCCAAACCTTAATTGCCCCCTAGGAGAACTACATTGGTAAAATTCTTTTCTAGGAAGTTTCATATGTTATTGTGGAAAAATCCCTGATAGCACAATATCAAGACTTCTACCTTCAGAGGGGGTGTGTCAGTTGTCAGTTAATGCCTCCTTATCCCAAATCTACCCTTCATTGCTTTTCTTATAGTAGAACATTTCTTCCTCATCAGCAGGCTCACTGTTATCAGTAGGGGGTGCTAGAGGGCAAATTACTGAGAACCCCAGTCGAGGGACACTCCTGTTGGCCAGGCAAGGCCCACAGCATTCTGCCTGTCAGCCTCGGCCTCTGACGTGCGCCAGCTCTGGCCCAGACAGCCCTGAGGCCTTCTCTGCCGTCCAGTGACTGACGGCCAGCCTTGGGGGTACGGGGGTGGGGTGGGGAGGAGGGGGCCTCCCTTTTCCAGTCAGTTCCTTCTCGGAGTACTTCCACTCCACTCTGGGGTATTCTTCAGAGTTTGCTTTTATCCCTTCATAGCATTTCCCTTTAAATAATTAATAACTTTTTTTATTAAACTTTTCTTTTTCCAATCATTGTGGTTACTGTCTCCTCACTGTCCTTTCGTGGGACATCATGCCGAAAATGCAATCACTAGTAAACAAAACAGTACCCTATTATTAGGTCAAGGTTGTGATAATTCAAAAATCCATTGAACATGTGAAAATGCATGGGTCCGGTTGTTACTAGAAGTTACACAAAAGGAGTCAGAGCCAGTTTATTCAGCCAGAAATCATATCTGTGAGTTTTCTACTTAGAATCAGTATTAAATCACTGAGTAGTTTAATGAGAGTAAAATAAAACTCTCACAAAATTTGCGGGCCTGAGGTTTCTGGAGTCTCAGAGAACAGATTCTCCATTTTCCTTCAGTAGTGTCAGCACCAAGAACAGTGCAATAGCAGAAAGCCTGCACCCTTTAGGGCCCTGAGAGACACAGTGCCATCGCATTGGGGCAGAGGGCTCCAGACCTTCTGTCCGATTGAGGAACTCAATCACTCTGGACCAGTGCTGCCCAGTGGGTAAACGGTGCACCACGAGTGTGGGAAAGCTTTTCTAATGGTTGCATTTAAAAAGTAAAGAGAAACAGGTGAAAGGATTTAAAATATATATTTCATTTAACCCAAAATACTGAAAATATTTTGTCAAGGTATAATCAATATTAAATTTATCAGATATTTACATTTTTTTTTGTACCGAGTCTTTGAAATCTGCTGTGTGCTGTATATTTTCAGCACTTCTCAATTCAGACCAGTCCCATTTCAAGTGCTTAATAGCCACCTATGACTAGTGGTTATTTAAAAATATATATTTTTATTTATTTAGAGAGAGAGGAAAAGAAGGAGAAAGAGGGAGAGAAACATCAATGTGTGGTTGCCTCTCACATGCCCCCTCCTGGGGACCAGGCCCGCAGCCCAGGCATGTGCCCTGACAGGCAATCAAACCGGCGACCCTTTGATTCACAGGCCCACTCTCAATCCACTGGACCACACCAGCCAGGGCAGCTAGTGGCTATTATACTGGAAAGTGCAGCTCCAAATCATGGTTTGACCACACATACTTAATGGGAGTGACGCTCTGGGAGACAGTTAAAAAAAAAAGAGATTGCATTAAAATAGTGAACTTAATTCTATAGCTTTACTGATCATAGTAATACCATATTTTTCAACCATTTTCTTGTATTAGATACAAATGAACATGGTGGTGATTGTATATGTTATGTAGGAATCAAGATTTTCAGCATAAAGGAAAAGTACAGTCAGAATCCAGGACCGAAGCGGGAGCACTGTTGAGCATTGCTGTTGAGCTCATTACTCAATCAGGTTAATGTTTGCCCACATATCGATGTGCAGCATACAGAAACTGCTAAAAACAGCAGTTAGGGGACACTTTCTGTCTCAAAGGGAATATTGGTAGAATGAACCTTGCATTCTGACCTTGAGTCAGATGAAGCCATGTGAAATATCCAAAATTCAATTGAATCTAATTTTAAAGATTCTCAGGAGTTATATAGGTCTGTGAATATGAAAGAACATACAATTCCATCAGGTCTTCATGTCTTTTTTTTTTTAAGATTTTAAAAATTTATTTTAGAGAGAGGGGAAGGGAGGGAGAAAAAGAGGGAAAGAAACATCAATGTGTGGTTGCCTCTCAAGCGCCACTTATTGGGGACCTAGCCCACAACCCAGGCATGTGCCCTGACTGGGAATCGAACCAGAGAGCCACAGTTTGCTTCGCAGGCTGGCACTCAGACCAGTGAGCCACCCAGCCAGGGCTTGTTTGTTCTTACACCAGGAAGTGACAGGGACACCAGGAAGTGACAGGGCTCTGGGGATCGGAACAGGGAAGGTACTTGTAAGTATTTACATGGTGGACTGCTTCCTCTCAACCATTTCCCTTTACATAATCCAACTGCTTTAATAAGTTAAAGCTTTCCCAAGGAGAAAGCCGTACTTACAAATCCAATACACAAGACTTCTAAATGTTCTTGTGGACACAAAAGGGGCCCCACACTAAACTGACAAGCTCAGGGGAGGCCTGCAGAGTGGGCAGGCCTCACAAACTCAGAGACCAAAAGAAAGGCACAGGATGGTCTGGACATAAAAATTCCTAACTCAAAGCAAGTCAGGGAGGGTAGCAAGTACTAGGCCTGCAGCTTCTTTGGCAAAAGGTTAATCCTTCCCTTAAGTGAGCCTATTATCTTCCTGCAACCAAGATACCATGCCTTTGGAATGTCAGGGTAATCTTTCCCAGACCCCTTAAGGCACCACTTCCCACGCTACAGCACAGCCCACGGAACCCTGCTCGCCTTGCTGTGAAGCGTTCACTTCCGTCCTGAGTTCCTCGGCTGCTCAGGCCGCCTTAGAAGAAACATAGCACACGTGTTCCAGCAGGATACAGGGGCTATGAAAAGGGATTTCGAGAAAGAACCCAGATGGAAAGAGCCCTAGGATGTTTTCTTGACCATCCGTGAGGATACAGGAGGACAAGCCGCAAATACGTCGAAACCAATAGGAAACAAGGTAAATCTGGATACAATTCATAGAGACCACCAACGCCCTGTGGCGGTGTTAGCTTAGAAGGGAAAGGGGGTTGCTGTCAGATATTCGAGATGGGCTGAGCGGAAACCACGAAGTTTTGTAGAACTGCGTGGAGATGCCAGAAAAATTAACCCAGGTCCAGTGTCAAAGGGAGACGGATGAGCTAATGCTGCAGGATTCTTAAGGCTGTGCCTTGTTCACCACCATAGTTCGCGGTGCCTGTCGGGCTCTCCTACATGCCCCTTCTTTCCCGCACAGCTCTCCCGAAGGTCTGTTGCCCCGGTGGCCCGTGACCACCCAGCAGCTGGGGCACAGCAGGTTTTAGCATTGTCTCTGAAGTTCTCTGTTGCTGCATGTTCCACCTTTGGGACACAGTGTGCCAGACGCTATAGACATTTCCCCCACCAGTCCTGGCTGGTGCGGCTCAGTGGATTGAGTGCCGGCTTGCGAACTGAAAGATCGCTAGTTCGGTTCCCAGTCAGGGCACAGGTCTGGGTTGCGGGCCAGTCCCTGGCTGGCGGTGTGGAAGAGGCAAGATGTATCTTGTGCATCAATGTTTCTCTCTCTTCCTTTGTTTCTCCCTTCCACGCTCTATAAAAATAAATGAAATCTTAAAAAAAGTGAGTTAGTATCTTTAAAATTCCCCCCCCTCCCACCTAAAGACCACCTAAGCGCAGATCATCCCTGACATCCCGTGGGTGTTGGTCAGCTGCTTTGGATCGTAGAGAACTCTTTACCTTCAGGAACGTTGGTTCTATGCCCTTTTCCTAGCTGTAATCCTTGGAACCTGGATTTTTGAACTTGAGCGGCCCACTGTAAAGCCGGTGGGGTTTCCAGAACAAGGCGCAGGGCAACAGGGAATGCCACTGGGGCTCCAGAAAGCAGGATATTGGTTTTTGCCTCACTTAACAAGTGAAGAATAAAATACCTCAGGAACTTTACCTGTGGCTCCAAGTAGATGGAAGAAGATACTCATAAAATTGAAGAAGAATCCCAGGTTCTCTTTGTAAGAGAGGAATAATCCTCCAGTTAGTTCAGGTGGATCTTAGACACTGGTGAGCAATTATTAAAAGTTATTAATTACAAATTATCCCGACTGCAAGATGAACTCTATGTATCCACCATGCTACTTGGGGTTTGCATGACTATGTGAAATTAGTTCTAGTTCAAAAGGGCATGTTTATTGTTGGGGACTGCTCCATGTGTTTCTGAGACTGTAGCCCCACTAGAGCAAGCCCTGAAAGGGGCTAGTAGGTCCCCCTGGGAACCCAGGTAAAAATGCAGGGGCAAGCATGACCAACTCTAACACCGAGGGCTCCCATGGGAACCAGGCCTGATAAATGCATTGTACCCTTTGAAGCTTGCTCTGCTTTGCTTTGTATGGCCCTAGGGATGTAAACCGGATATTTAAGTTTAGGGCATATGGAGTAAACTCCTTATCTCATGAAACACGTCTTAAAGACCCTCTGGCGTCAGCATGACTAACAGATGCTGACCTGTGACACATCTCTGTGTTCCTTCAGTTGTTATCTGTAGATAATACCTGTCTTTGTATGACTATGGCCTTTCTGACATTGATTGATGAGCTATGCACGTATGCTGTATACCCCTAAACATACCATTCCCAATAAAAGCCATTCGGGAGAAGGGCTCGGGCCTTCCCCCCTAGAGGGAATCAGTACCCCCTTTCCCACCAGAACACCAAGATTGTGTCCGGGATGTCTTATTTCTCATCCGTGGCAGACGGGAGGATTCTGCGGGCCAGAGTCCCCCCACAGTTCATTTCCCCCTCAGTGTGTGCTGGAGCTAGTGCCTCTGTCAGAGGGAGGGTGCAAAGAGGGAAGCAGCTGCTACCAGCCCCCGAGTTTCATGTCATTCATTCTGAAAGGTAAAATCTGAAGGAGCAGACAGCCTTAATGTTTGACTCTTTGCAGAGAAACTGTGACCCTCCTTATACATCTTCAGTGCTTTACTGGACATAAACTATGACCTTTTTCAAAATATATGTTATCAGACACCCCCTTTTAAACAGCTTTCTGAAGTTTGCTAATACGGGTTCATCAATCATAGGCCTAAATGTAAAACCCCACATTATGAAATTTGTAGAAGAAAACGTAGGAGACTATCGTCTGGGACCTTGGGGTGAGCAAGGTTTTCTTAGCTAAGACACGAAAAGCACAATTCATTAAAGCCATTTACGTATAAAGTGATTATTGATAGACACATATTTATTTATTTATTTTTAACTATTTTCTTGTGGGGTGTTTCTTTCTTTCCTTTTTCTTGTTAAAGCAAGACCTTTAACATTTGTCACTGTACTGCTTTGGTGGTAACAAACTCCTTGAGTTTTTTCTTGTCTGGGAAGCTCTTTATTCCCCCTTCAGCTTTAAATGCTAGCCTTGGTGGGTAAAGTAGCCTTGGTTGTAGGTCCTTGCTTTTCATCACCTTGAATATTTCATGCCACTCCCTTCTGGCTTGAAATATTTCTGTTGAGAAATCAGGTGAGTCTAACGGAAGCTTTATTGTAGAAAACTAACTGCTTTTCTTTTGTGGCTTTAAAGATTTTCTCCTTTTCTTTAAGTTTTGCCGTTTTAATTATGACGTGTCTTGGCGTGGGTCTCTCTGGGCCCATTGTGTTTGGGACTGTCCTGGACTTGTTGTCTTTTTCCTTCACCAGGTTAGGGAAGTTTTCAGTCCTTATTTCTTCAAGTAGATTCTCCATCCTTTGCTCGCTCTCCTCTCCTTCTGGTATCTCCACGATGTAGCTGTTGTTACTCTTCATGTTGTCCCAAAGGTTCCTTAAACTCTTTTCATTAAAAAATTTTTTTTTGTTTTTTGGCTGCTCTGCTTGGGTGTTTTTTTCTACCTTGTCTTCCACATTACTTATTTGATCCTCTGCTTCACCTAACCTACTGTTCAGTCCTTCCAGTGTATTATTTATTTCAAGATATTGCATTTTTCATTTCTGACTGGCCCTTTTTATGGTTTCTATGTCTTTCTTCATGCTATCGAACGTCCGTATAATCATTGCTCTAAACTCCCTATCTGATAAATTGCATGCCTCTATCTCATTTTGTTCCTCTTCTGGAGAATTCTCTTGTTCTTTTATTTGAGGCCTGCTTCTTTCTTTGTCTTCCCAGGTTGGCTGCCTGGTTGTGTTTCTTCCTATGTGTTGGGTAGATCTGCAACGACTCTGGTGCAGGCCTGTGTCAGAGGCTGCCTGGGCAATTTGTTTGGAATGATTGGCCACCCACAGCGTTTGGCTCCCCCTGCTGGGCCTGGGTGTGGGCAGAAAGAACTAAGCTGTGCACCAAGGCTGGCTTTTACCAGCACCAGGCCTCAGGAAGGGTCAGCTAAAGTCTCAAAGCCCAGGATAAGTAGCAGCAAACAAAATTTTGTGCATTGGGCCTTTAAGAGGCTCTCTAGCCATGTCTCCTTAGCAGACAGAAACCCCGCTGCTTTTCACAGCTGGGTGTTGTTTGGGTTCCTTTCCTAGTCTTGGTGCTCTAGACTGTTGCATCCCACTTGGGGTTTAGACCCCACACTTCTCAGTGGGAACCCCTTGGCGACTGAAATATCTCGCTGGAACTTCGGCTGTTGCCCGTGGGAGCTCAGGCAGCCCTCTCGGGCCTTCGCAGTTCCTGCCAGTCGCAGGGTGGTTTCTTCCGTGTGTCCTTGGTTGTAAGGCTTCAGTCCAGCTAGTGTTCAGTTGGTTATTCGGGATGACTTCTCTGTAATTTGGTTGTAATTCCAGTTTGGTCCCGGGAGGAGGCTAGTGTAGCTTCCACCTACTCCATCCTGGTCTCCCCAACCCCCTTTCTGATGTCCGACCACGGGCAGCCCTCAAGGCCCATCACGTAGCCCAAGCAGCAGCTTACTTGGGTGACGAAGGAGACACAGGCAGGAGAGCGGGGCAGTGAGGCAGGGAGGGGAGGGCCGGGAGTGAAGGGTGTGTTATCAGACCAGTTACCCCAGTGGGTAGCCGAACCTTACTTCCCACTGGAGAGATTCAGGGAAGCAGTATAAAACACACACCTCAGAGTTTATTGCACCTGAGGAGTAAAGGAAGTGGGGTATTTTTGCACCAGCTCAACCTAGTCATTGGTCGAGGGCTCTGAATGGGGCAGGGGCCTTATTTCCCTGGAACTTCTGGCATGCTACATTCCCGGGCAGGAGGTAAAACAGGCTTCGTTAGCCAGAGAAAGCCCTCAGGTGAAGCAGTGCGTGTGTTGCCAGTCAGGAGTGCACGCTGGGGAGTCAGCCAGTGTGCGCTGGGTAGGGGAGGCCAGGCTATGGGAGGACCCCCAGCAGCACCCGCTACAGAAGCTGTGCCCTTGGATTCTTGAACTGAAGTATACAAGAAAATATGATCATATTTTTCTAGAACAATTTATTTTCTGTTTTGAGACCCCAACCCCCAGGATATTAGACAATATATCCCAGTCACTGTGAGGGCACCCCCTTCCCCAGATTTGCATCAGTTCTGGGAGATTCAGCCGGTGCCCAGTCCCAGGCAATTTTTATGCCACCTGGTTCTTGGTGGCCCTCTCCACGTGGGCCTCTCCTGAGATGGCATTTCCTGCCTCCCTCTTGGTCACCGGCCCTACGCATGCGCACTCCGTAGGGTCCACTAGCGCCTTCAGGCCGGCCGTCTATCGAGTACTCTGCTCAGTGTCTCCTGCGGCCAGGCTAAGGCATGGGGTGGGGCTGCCTGTGGCCTTACTCACCTCAGACTCCCCGTGTGCCACGCCCCTCCGCCCCTGACCCCACTGGCCCCGGGACTCTGGCCGGGAGGCGGGGCACAGGGTCTCCCTAGTGTCTAGACTGACGGGCTTCCCTCGGGCCGCTCATCTCCGCAGCCCAGAAATCATTTGTTAGCTTGGCACGGGGTAGAAAGAGAACCGTAATTTCCTCAAACTCCTGTACTCGAAGGACAAAGACAAATTCGAGAAACTTCCCTGAGGCCAGGCTGTCTGCGTGGAGGGGAGGTGGCTACGGGAAAACATCCGTTGGCATTGCCACAGTCCCCGCCATCCGTGACCCGGGCGGTGTCGTCATCACCTCTTCCGCAGACGCTCCCTTCACCTCTGTTCTCCGTCTGTGTTCGTCCGTGCAGCCTGTGTACCAGAGATGGGCAATTGGCCATTTTAAACAAGGCAGGGGTTCTTAGCTTGGGGGTCATCCGTGAAACCCTGAATCTCTGGACAGAAAGGAAATTTACATTTTTATTTTGATGAACAAAAGTAATGCCTCCTTCAATCACGAATGTAGGCAACAAAACCCAGTGCCATGAGCAGGACGTTGTCACGGGTACCGTGAAATGTCCCTTACACTCGCGCTGCCATGGATGTTCTGAGACCTGTCGCTATATCTTTTCAAATGTGTTAGCAACGGAATGCATGCATCGCTGCAGCGTAAAGGTGTTTACAAATACCTTAACTATTTCAGAATGATTGTTAAATGTTTTGTTTTAAAATAGAAGCATCTTAAGATGACTGTAGACATGCATTTGCCAGAAGTAATACAGAGAGGCCCCATACGCCCTTTGCCCCGTTTCCCCGAATGACGTCTTGCAAAACCAGACAGTGCCGCTCCGCAACCAGGCATTCACGCTGCTGCATTCCTCAGAGCGAATCCAGACTCCCCCAGCATGCTGTGCACACGTTTGTGTGCGTGTGCGTGTTCAGCTTGGTATGGTTTTATCATGTGCGTCGATTCGTGTGACCACCAGAGCCACTGTATTGCCACCAGGCTCTGTCACACTGTCAATTCTCCTTTCGTTCTTCCGTCTGTGCCCCTCCCTGAGCCCTGCCATCTACAAGTCTGTTCTCCATGTCTGTCATTTTGTAATCTCCAGAAAGTTGTGTTATGGAATCTACACCCTTTCGAGCTTTACATATTTTACATGTTTGTGAAAGTATGTAACCTTTACAGATCGGCTTTGCTCTTTCGTTCTCTGGAGGGCGATCCAAATAGTTGTGCAGATAATGGTGCATTCCCTCCCTTTCTGGGTGGTGCGCCGTGGTCCGCAGGTACCAGACTTTTTCGGCCATTTGCCCGCTGAAGGACATTTGGGTTATTTCCAGTTTGGGGCTATAATTGGTTTTTTAAACGTATTTTGTTTTATGTTTTTAAAAATATTATTCTGAGAGGGAATCCAGCCCTTTGCCACCCTGCCCCAGGGGCCATTGGCACGAAACTTTGGCTCTAAGGCAAGAAGTCTGTATTTCCACATTATTGGTTTCTAGCTACAGGAACTGGGTGGGGAAGGACATAGGGAGAGGCAGCATTTAGAGCTTTAGCCAGGTCTGCTGTGCCACTGGGTAAGGCCTGAGGCAGCTCATCTGTCATCACAGCCACATCACCGAACCCATATCCACTGTAATGGGGGGGCCCTGGCACATGGCACCCCGAAACCCAGTCATTGCCCCCGACCAAAGGAGTATCTGCCACACTCACAAGTGAGTCGTATGAGTGATTTTCAGGAGGCAAAGCAGAGGAACAGGGCAGAGGCCCACACCTGGGGCTTCAGGGGCGAGGAGCAGCCATGGGTGGTGAGCTGTGGGTGGGCTACAGAGTTCAAGGAAGCAGATTCTGAGAACCAGACATGACGGTATCAGAATGTGCTTCTGGGAATTTCGGCGAGGCAGTAGCTCCCTGCCAGAGGCAAGGCCAGTCCATTCTTGTCAAAGGACCGTGTGCTCTTGGGCAACACTGAGTTACACTTGACCTTGCCTGCTGAGAATGTGGTCGGAGGAGGCAGGCCTTGTACTGTGATAACTAGCGAGCATCCCAGCCCCGAACGGGGAGTTTCAGGTGGGATCTGGGCTGTCTCCTGCTTGTTATGCCCACGGCCATCTGTGGTCCTTGCTGGCCTTGCCAGGAGCCTGGTGGCCAAGCGCCAAGGCATGCCAGTGGGTAGGAAGCCAGTCGGGAGGAGGCTGCTAGGGTAAGGTCGGGGGTGTGTGGGGGTCTGCGAGAGGAGACCATAGTGGCCAAAGGAAGCCTGCTGCCGCCATCGTACAGCCGGGAAAGAATGAGCAGGTCCAGGTGCTGGCTGTCGAGGCTGCTCTCCTCCATGAACAGAGCAACAACCGGGCAGCCTGCGCCTCCGGTGGGATGAACAGCACCAGCTGGGATGCAGCAAACGTGAACCGTATCAAACCCCCAGCTTCCAGTGTCCACGAAACACAAGAGTGCAGAGTGTCGATCAACACCAAGGACATATCCGGCACCGGCCCCCTGTGCAGAACTTGACATGCAGGAGGCACAACCAGTTTCCTCAGGGAATAAAGAAAGATGGGGGTGGGGAGGGGGCCTATAGGTTTTTAAAGATTTAAAAAATGCATCAGCCACTCACAGAGCGTGGACCCCGATGAGGTCAGTGGCTGGGTGATTTGACGGTGTTAAGGAATTAGTGTTAACTTTTTAAAGTGTGGCTGTGGTCATAGCCCTTATTTTTTAAAGGGACACACTCAAGTATTTGTAGATCACATGACATGATTCCTGGTATCTGCTTCAAAAAATATAGGAAGGGAGAGTGGGCAGACGTGTAGGTGAGAAAGCTTGGTTACTAACAGATCATTTGAAGCCGGTTCATGGACGCAGGGGAGTTCACGATTCTCTTCTGGTGCCTTGGGGGATATGTGTTTGAAAATTGCCACAATAAACGACTTATTAGAACCACAGAACTCACCTGCTGAGGAGACGGAACACCTGGGTGTGGAAGGCAAGTGCAGTCAGCCAGCTGGCTAGGGGGGCGAGGGTAGGAGTTGGGGAGTCAGGCCACCTGGACGGGGGTGGACTTCTGGGGAGGGCCTTCTGGGTGGACAGACAGGGTGAAAAGGTGAAGGAGTGCTCAGGCAACGTTTCCAGTTCTAAACTGTCGGTTGGCAGCCAGGGTTTCAGTTTGAGAGTGTCTAAAAGAAAATAACTTCAGAGGAACGAAATTGGTTACAGAAAACTGGCAGCTTAGCCGGCCCCTGCCTGCCACCACTTCCAGGCTCAGCTGTAGACGCTGCCAAAGGTTTATAAATAGCCCGAGTAAAACCAAGGGACACTGAAGTAGCATTAGTTAAACTCACTGTGCACACACCGAGGAGACAGTGTGTCAACTGGGAGCACACAAACAGAAACGCGGAGTGAAACTCAGGGGTACGTTGTTACAAAGCAGCTGATAAAGTGAGAAAGCGGGGAGTCTTCATTCCTCACAGCACTTGGTTGTAATACTACAGTTTTCTTAAATGATTAAAAACTTGACCAGCAGTTACCTCTTCCCAACCTTGGGAAACGGTTCAAGTTTGGCGAGGCCTAAGCAAGAAATGACCAAGGTCAAGTTAATCTTGCAAAATAAACTAAATTAAGCTTTGCGTGGATGACTAGACTGGTTTTGTCTGCTCGTGAAGTTTTCAAGGCTGATTTTCTTTTTCTTTCTTTCTTTTTTTTTTACCATCACCACTTTCCAAAGCCCTACACGATGTTGTCTCCTTTGCCTGGTGCCCGAGGGTGTGCCTTCCCCGACATCGGGCTGGCAGGGCGTCCTAGCCTCCAGTCATTTATTCCCAGAAGCACAGACAGCAGTCCTCATGGGCCAAGTTCCAGAGCCAAGGACAGGGGTCAGAGCTGGTGGGACTGTGGACACCATCAAGTCCAACCCTCCGTAACTGCTCTACAGACAGGGAAACGGAGCCCCAGAGAAGCCCCAGGGAGTCGAGTCTGCGTACAAACAGCACTGGGACAGGTCTTCGATAAGCGTAGGTCTCCTGGGGGGCCTTTCTGCATAGAGACAAGCATTCACTCAACAGATCTATTGAGTGTGTACAGTGTGTGGAGTACCTGGCTGGGCTACACTGCGAGGGACCCTCAGAAGAGTAAGAAAGAATTTTTTTCCTAGAAGAGCTAACTAGGTCTGAGTTGGAGGGGCTGGCGGGAAGGGAGGAGCGAAGAGTTGAACAGAATGGTCACATACATTGTGGCAGACAGAGCAGGAGTGTGGGAGTCAGAAAGTCAGGGGGCTCCTTCTGTGAACTGCGTGTGCTCGCAAGTGACCTTCTGTCTCTGAGCCCTGGCAACCCTGCCTGCAAAATGGGCGTGATAGCTTCAGCCGGGCCCAGCCCGCAGAGAAAACATCTGGAGAATGACTACACGAACTTTTACATGTAATTTATGGTTGAAGATGCTTTGACAAATGAACAAACATATTGATTTCAAACACATATGTTTGTACCAAGGCAAGGAAGGGGCTGGTAAGTGGTGAAGCGGTTGCAGCCCGCCCACCCTCACCTTGGCAGAAAGAAGCCCCCTCCCAAGGGCCTGAGCACAAGACCCCAGGCAGATGCACGAAAGGAGAGACAACACGAGTTGGGGGGGCGGGAGGGGTCGCCAGTGGGGCGACACAGGAAGAGGACACGGAGGCGGTGAGGCGAGCAGGGCGTGCTCCCTGCTGGGCCTTCAGTGGAGCGCCGTGGGAAGGAGTGGGTCTGAGATTCTGGCTCAACAGCTAATCCAAGCGAGTAAACATGGGCAGTCACAGAACTTTTAAAGTGGAAGGCCAGTTTGTGGTTTAGAAATGCCAGTTTTAAGACCTTAGGGATGATTCAGACTGACCCTCCTGTGGCCTCGGCCCGGAATGGGGTGACCTTTGCCCAGGGCGGACAGATGGAGAAGGGGGACAGAGCAAGACGGAGCGTAAGATGGGGGCCAGACTGGGGCTCTGCCATCAGAAGGCCACCTTGTCAAGAGCTGGCCGGGCTCTGTCGGCAAACCAGCTGGCTCGCCCTCTGCTTCCTGCTCTGTGTGGGCGGGGGTGCCTGCAAGGCCAGCAGCCCTCTGGCTCGCCGTAACCCGGGACGGATCCCTGGTAGTTTTAGAGCCAGCTGGTGAGGGGACTCTTCTTCCCAGCCCCTGGTGGCACAGGCTGGGCAGCCTGGTGCAGGGCTGGGACTCCTTGATCCTTATGGGGCACCTCCACAACCAAGATATCCCTCCTGATTCTTAACTGCCACGCCTGGGTGTGGAACCCTCCCATCGCATCTCCACCCCTCCTACCAGTCTCCACGTGGCTTCTTCTTTGTGTCCTTAGTTAAAAGAGTTCTCTTTCAGCTACTCTGAGGTGGTCCTCAAGGGTGCTGGCTGTGTAGCTTGGTTGTAGTTTTGATGTGGTCGTGGAGGAGGCGAGCACGGTTTACCCTAGTTCACGGTTCCGCCATCTTCCTGGCACACCCTAAAGAGAGCAAAGAAGATGAGCTCAGAGCTTGTCCCTTAAGTCCCCTTCCTCCTCGACTAGTTTGTCTTGCTCCCGTGCACTGCTATCTCTGCTTCCTTACAGTAAAACTCCAACCGGTAAATACGTGCATAGAAAGAAGGATGAAAGTGGACCATCACCACTCGGCAAATACCACAGTACCGATGGTCAGAACGTGCCATCAGCAGACGCTGCCCTGGGGGCTGGTGGGAAACAGCTGGCACTGCCCTCTGGGTGGAGAACACTTCCTCTGCGTGAAAGAACTTGGGCAAGTGCTGTCCAGCTGTCCACCACTTGGGGTTCTCGGCAGTTATCTCTGCAGCAGTGCGGAGAAGGGGGAGGCAAGAAGGAAAAACTCAGGATGTGAGGTTGGCTGGCGCTGCTCCCGGGCCGGGCTGGGTCAGGATACGGGTGGATGTGTGACTGGACGGCTGAGAGCAGTGGGTGATGCGGGCCTACCTGGCCAGGCGCAGGCCTTCCGGGAACTCCCTGCCCCTGGAGTCCGCACTGCCTTCCCCTGCCTGGAACCTGCTCAGTTCCAGCAAAATGGCCCAGTCCCTGCTAGGAAGATGCCTCAGTAAGTTCAAGGGAAAGACGCCTGCAAAGGCTCCGAGTTGCCCCCGCAACCTGCCCTGTGTACCAGGGAATAGGTGTTGGACGGGCGGTGGCCGCGAATTCAGCTCAACAGGAAACAGGTGGCTGGGATGACAAAAGAGGATGCGACAACTGGAACAGCAAATAATGATGATAACGGAATAAAACACACACCCTCGGGCTCATGCTGATAAATGAATAAATAGATACGGGGAAGGTCAGCTTTTCCTCACAGTCAAATTCCAGTTAATGAATGTAGGGTGATGGGAATAGACAGTCATCATTTGGCCAACTCCGCAGTACTAACTGTCAGAAAGTGTCATCCACAGATGCTAAAATTAGTGGGCAAAAGCATGATAAGGAGCAGGATATTTGCATAGTTTTGAATTACCTCCTCACAAGACGCTTAGTAATTACAAATGAATAAATAGCAATTTTACAGGGGGACATTCTGGCAGACAGACGCCACTTTGCCGAGTGACAAGTTAACATTGTCACTCCCAGGCCACGTGGAAACCGTGTACCTCCAGCATCACTTGGCGGCACTTCCGTGGGGCTCCTGTCTGAGTGCACGCCCTCAGCCTACTCAGGAAGAGGCATCAGAAGAAAATCCGGGGACATTCTGCAGTTCTTGAGAGTTGTCCTGGATAGGAAGACAAAGCAAGGCTGGGCTGCGCGTCATTGGATGGACAGATGGATGCAGCAGCCAAATACAGTGTAGGGTTCTGCGTTAGACCCTGGACCAGAGAAAGGATGTTCGTTGGGCAGCTGGTGACACTTAAATAAGGTCTCTAGGATAGTGAATGATGCTGTGTCAGTGTTCATTTCCTGGCTTAGAGTGCGGTGCTGTGATTTATAAGATGTTAACATGAGGGGAAGCCAGCTGACAGGCGTGCAGGAGTTCTGTGCACTATTTTTGCAAGTCTAAAAATTACTTTGAAACAAAGAAGCTCAAAAAGGAAGAGGGAGGCATGAGGAAAGAACCCAGGTTCTGGAACGTAACTGTTCCCCAGGACAGAACCAGGATGCTGTGCTGCTGTTGGGCAGCTCCCTGGGCCTTCTTCTCCCTGTTGGTTACTAGCATTTGGACTAGAGACTTGGAGACCCACACACCTGGAAGGTCCCGCTGCCCTCTGTTGGAGTGGGAACCCACCGTGGGCTTGGTCTCCACTCTAGGTGGCCTGTGGACCCCAGGGAAAAGCAGATGTCTAGGTGTTTGTACACTGCTCTGTGAACATTCACCTCTCACCGTGCCTGTTGGAGGAGGGCACCATCACCACTACCAGTACAACCAGAAAACCAAGGCTCAGAGAGGTGAAGCCACCTTCTCTAGGACACACAGAAGGTACACACAGAGCTAGATTCAAGCCCCACTCTGTGTGACCCCAGTGCCGTGCCTGTAACCACCTGGACCACAGATACTGTCCTGGCAGAGAGCTACTGTCATACTGCCCAACATAGAGTGGGCAGTGTGTCTCACACACACACACACACACACACACACACACACACACACACTCATTCAGGCTCCGCTCTTGCGCAGACCTGGGCTTAGGCTGGTGGATCTGATATAGTCCTTACCCTGGGAGCTCCTGACCTCGTAGGGGAGCAGGCAAGTAAACAGGCAGCTGGCTCTGCAGAGATACATGCTGTGTTGGGAATGGCGGGGGAGAGGGAAGATGGTTTAGGAAGCCTAGGAGATGAGAAGATTGCAGACACACTGTGGGCGAAGCTGACACTGCACTGCTGGAAAGGAGTTATAGTCAAAGAAGCAAAGCTGGGGTCAGGGTGGAGGTAGGATGCTGCTGGGGATGAATGGAGTGGAGGTTGGGAGGGCTGCCTAGACAGGGCATTATGAAGTCAAGGGGTTTACCACTTGCGGTGTTCTATATTCAAGGAGACGTGGTTGTCACAAGGTAGTTTAATTTACTTGCAGCAAGTAAAGGAGACAGGATTTATGTCAAAAGCTCTGTCTCCCCAAAGGGAGACTTAGCCATTGCTTATGTACACTCTTCGACCAATTACAGGTTGATTTCTTCTTCCCAGTTGGCTACACTCAGCAGACTGAGTTCCTGTCAAGCTCATAGTGTTTACAGCTGCAGCTACAAAAAAAATGTGCTACATTTTAACATTTGGCAAGAATGTATTTAGTAAGAACTGCCCAGATTTTGAGGCCCTTGTCCTCTCTAACAATTCCCCCCTGAGATTTGTTACTTCTCATCCTTGAGGGACTAGAGATGAGTATCATAATTCTGTAACTGTTTCCTGCTGAACAGGGATGGAGTGTTTCCTTGACTTAGAGGAGGGAAATTCTCTGGCTGCCTGACTGATCAGCCTTGGGTACCCTAGGTTCTAGGATTCCTTAGAACAGAACAGGAGTGTACAAAGAGAGCACTGCTCTAACAGGAGACTTGTCATAAGAGGCAAGGCAGAACCAGGGGAAAAAATATCAGGGACCAAGACTCTGCCTCTTAAACTCACAAAGATGTCAGCAAGGGAGAGCTGGGAAGGTGCTGTCACATTTGAATCTTCTTCCCGTATGATTCAGGGCACCAAGTGGTAGTTTTTATTCAGGAATCACTTATTGAGCTCCTAGGTCTATCCGGGACTTTGAAGGACAGGTAGGATCTGGGCAGAAAGTGACTATGCAGAAGGGGTGAGCCCAGTGGATGAAACACAGCAATCCCAAAGCAGGAAGGGATACTGGCTCTGACAATTCGACACAATATCCAGTTGGTGTTCCATGGTTTCTCAAGCACAGTGATGCTTGCCATGTGGGCAACTGAAGAGCTGCTCCTCGTAATGCACCTTGGCCTGGGGAGGCAGGACAGCGCAGGGGGAAGTCCAGACACAGCCCTCTGTGTTTGTTCTTTTGGGACAGTGCACAGCAGAAAAGCCTCCTGTGATGGCAGGAGACACTCCGAGGGATACAAACCTGTGTGTGTGTGCGCCCGTGTGCGCACACACACGCACACACACGCACACGCACACACAGGAGGCACAGGAAGTGGGTAAGGTGAACACATGAGGCCACGTTGTTCAGGCCCACACAGCACGAGGCCCTCTAGGATCAAACATCCTGTTACACACCATCCCCTAGTGATCCAGCTATATAGCTGCAGCTAGGAGACCAAAGCCCTTCCAAAAATCAACAGACGGGGAGAAAGTACCACTAGCTCACAAACTCTCTGTCCCTCAAACCCACTGCCCAGTAGGCACTGGGATGAGCTTTGAGATGAGCAGATCATCTGGGGTCTGTATAACGCACAGATTCCATCTTCCCCAGGCTGTGGCTACTCCCCAGCTTGGAAACTGCTAGTAATCTTCCAGAGAGGTGTGGTCAGAGATATGTTTACCAATAACACTGTGAGAGAGAGTGAGAGAGAGGAAGGAAGATGAAGAGGGAGAGAGAGACATTTCCTATATAAGTCCTGACCCAGAGTCAAAACTGCAACCTAGGGGTATCGGGATGATGTTCTGACCAACTGAGCTGCTGGGCTACCGCCAAGCTGGGCTTATTTTCAGCCAGAGAAAACAGTCTGTGGCTGTGCAGCAAGGCTGGGCTGCGGCAGCACAAGGGGGGCTTTGAGCCTTAAGTCAGGATGTGCAGGGGATGTCCGGAGAGCGGAAGAGCTTGGGAGGAAGAGCACATCCTCTGTCTGTCCTTCCCTGAGTAGAAAGGACCCAGACGCTGCTGCTGTCCTCCTGCACACTGGACACACATCTCCAGGCAAGTGGATCTGGCTCTGGTACGTAATGGCCACTTTCTGAGTGGGGTGGGCCCTGCCTAAGGACTGCAGGGAGAGATGGAATCCAGTGGCCTGGAACACGGGGAAATGTATGGGGAGAGGAAGGTGTTACCAGGGGTCACTCTGGAGCTTTCTTTCTAGGGCGT
Organism: Tonatia bakeri; assembly: GCA_004024845.1. Taxonomy (NCBI): domain Eukaryota; kingdom Metazoa; phylum Chordata; class Mammalia; order Chiroptera; family Phyllostomidae; genus Tonatia; species Tonatia bakeri. The sequence goes on from PVIA01005114.1 coordinate 69,566, forward strand.
CTGGTGGAGCAATTGCTCCAGTGACTGGGGAGCGAGGTGGTCTGCTGGCCCCTTCCCAGCTTGACTCCAGCTCTAACAATCTGCTTTGTGGAATCTGAAATCCCTGAGAGTTGGTATCAGATGTGGCTGGGCAACCTCAGACGTTTACTCTCCTCTCTGGACCACAGTGTCCCCAGCTGTACTATGATGGGGACAGATAAGATGGTTTTTAAGGGTTCCCCCCCTGGGGATGGAAGTTCCCCAGCTCTGTGATATTTTGCATACATCCACAGTCTTTCCTGTGCTCCCCATCCTCTTGTGACTGCCCTCCCACCAAATCTCAGCCTCTCCTACTCCCAAACAGTCCCAGGATCCCCCCTTATCCATGCCAGATGGAGTTAAGTGTCATTTTAGGGTCTGGAAGGGAAACCTAAAGCAGGATGGGAATCAATAGTTATTGGCTATGCATTCATTTATTATAAAAACTCCACAAAGGAGGCATTTTATAGATGAGAAAACTAAGGCTCAGAGAGGTTAGTAATTTTCCCAGGGCTACTCAGCCATTAAGAAGTGGACTAATCTATGCTGTCTATCCTTCCATGCTGTGCCATGCTGACTGTGCCACCCTCCCTGGTGCTGTTGGTTGTGTTTCATCTTGAACCAGCATAATGCTGAGATACAAATGCAGGGAACTCCAGAGGTAGACTTTCAAGCAACAACGACAGAGGCTAAAAAAGCGAGAACAATTTGGGAAAGATGTGAAAATCCCAATTTCTTTTGCTTCAGTAGCTCTTTGAAGAGTCAGGCTCAAAGATTGTTTAGTTTTTATTCACTGAAAAAAGCTTGGGGAGGAGGGGCATCCTTGTGATTTATCACTGTCACAGACATTCCCATTTCCTGATAAGAGCCAGGAAAGCATTGAATAATAATGTGAGGTCTCGTGGAGCTGTGGGGAACAGGCAGACCTCACATTCCCCAGGGAGCAGGAGGCAGGGTGTTAATCACGGAGACCCCTGTCCTGCTGGAGCCTGAAAAAGGCCACTCTCTTCCAGCCAGACTCTGATGCCACACATCTAGGGAGGTTTAGTGCAGCAGACGGGACTCTGGGCATGAAAATGGACCAGATACACCAAAAGGGTCTCGGGGGTAATTCCAAGATGGCGGTGGGTGGGAAAGGAGTCTAGGGTTGTGGGGTGTTTTTTAGCCTCTCTTCTATTTTTCCTTGTATTTGCATATTTTACACTGAGCATATATCACTATCGTAATTAGGAAAAATACATGTTTAAAAGGGGAAGAGACAAAGACAGTGACTCTTCAGGGGTCCAGGACGCAGTCAGTAGTCAGAGCTGTAGGGTCAGCTCTGCCTAGCTTGTGGCTCTGGACTTCTCATGCAGCCAGGGACGTGGCACCTGCTGCCTGCTCACAAGGGAGCCAGGAGGACCTGCAAGGACTGGGATGTAAAAGAGCGTCGGGGAGTACAGAGCCGTATGAAAATGACAAGGCTAGTTACTATTGTTTTTCTTGTATTTTTTACACTGTACTGAATCCAAATGCAATGGTTCCCATGGTGGACCATGCAGAGGGCAGCTGTCTTCCCGTGAGTCTAAGGAAAGGACTTAGCCGCAGCCTGTGGTTCAGGACGCAGGCTCTGGAGGCGGCTACAGGGGCTTGATTTCCAGTTTTGAAATCCACTTGCTGTGTGGTCTTGGGCACATTACTCCCCCTCTCTGAGCCTCATTTACTCATTTGTAAAAGAGGAATAATAGTGCTTGGCCCATGTACTTACTTGCGAGCAGTAAGTACATTAATACATGTAGGCCTCTGGCCAAAATGGAGGACTTTTGGCCAAGATGGAGGTGTGTCCTTGCACAGCTAAAAGAAGGACAACAAAAAAATTAAAAACAAAAACAACCAGAACTGCCAGAAAATTGAACTATATGTAAATCTGACAACCAAAGAGTTAAAGAAGGAACATTTGTCCAGACCAGTGGGAGGGGCAGACTGGCAGCTGGGGCGAAGGGGACCGGGCAGGTGACGCAGTGGCTGGCAGCCCCACATCTGTGTGCGGATAAACCAGGAGGCACAACTGGAGAGTGAGGCAAACCGTACAACCCAGGGTTCCAGAGCAGGAAAAGAAAGTCTCTAAAACCTGTAAAAACCTGTGGGGGTTACTGTGGCAGGAGAAACTCCAAGCCTCACAGGAGAGTTTGTTGGAGAGACCAACAGGGTCCTAGAATGTACATAAACCCACCCACCCAGGAATCAGCACCAGTAGGGTCCAATTTACTTGTGAGTGAATAGCAGAAGTGATTGAAAGCCTGCTGAGAGCTGAGCAAGTGGCATCGTTCCCTCTCTGACCACTCTCCCACATACAGCACGATAAGGCAGTGACGTGAGTTGCCCAGCTTTAGTGAATATCTAAAGCCCCACCCCTTACAACATAACAGATGCACCAAGATAAAGGAATATGGCCCAAATGAAAGAACAGATCAACTCCAGAAAAAGAACTAAGCAATGAGGAGATAGCCAACCTATCAGAAGCAGAGTTCAAAACATTGGTAATCAAGATGCCTACAGAAATGGTTGAATACAGTCACAAAATAGAGGAAAAAGTGAAGGCTGCGCAAAAGGAAATAAGGACAAGAAACTGGGACTCAAATCAACAATTTGGAAGAGAAGGAAGAAATAAACGTTCAACCAGAATGGAATGAAGAAACAACAATTCAAAAAAAAAAAAAATGAGGAGAGGCTTAGAACCTCCAGGAAAACTTTAAACGTTCCAACATCCAAATCACAGGGGTGCCAGAAGGAGAAGAGGAAGAGCAAAAAAATTGAAAACTTATTTGAACAAATAATGAAGGAGAACTTCCTCAGTTTGGCAAAGGAAATAGACTTCCAGGAAGTCCAGGGAGCTCAGAGTCCCAAAGAAGTTGAACCCAAGTAGGAACACACCAAGGCACATCGTAATTACATTAGCCAAGATTAAAGAGAAGGAGAGACTCTTAAAAGCAGCAAGAGAAAAGAAGACAGTTACAAAGGAGTTCCATCAGACTATGAGCTGATTTCTCAGAAGAAACCTTACAGGCAAGAAGGGGCTGGAAAGAAGTATTCAAAATATGAAAGGCAAGGACCTACATCCAAGGTTGCTCTATCCAGCAAAGCTTTCATTTAGAATGGAAGGGCAGACAAAGTGCTTCCCAGATAAGGTCAAGTTAAAGGAGTCCATTGTCACCAAGCCCTTATTATATAAAATGTTAAAGTGACTTATTTGATAAAAGAAGATCAAAACTATGAACAGTAAAAGGACAACAAACCCATAACTCTCAAGAACTGAACCTAAAAAAGAAAAAAACAAAAAGTAAGCAAACAACTAGAACAGGAACAGAATCACAGAAATGGAGATCACATGGAGGGTTATCAGCAGGGAAGGGGTGGGAGGGAATGGGGGAAAAGGTACAGGGAATAAGAAGCATAAATGGTAGGTAGAAAATAGACAGAGGGAGGTTAAGAATAGAATAGGAAATGAGAAGCCAAAGACCTTATATGTACAACCCATGGACATGAACTAAGGGAGAAAATGCTGGTGGCAGGAGGGGTGCCAGGTGGAGGGGAATAAAGGGGAGAAAAACAGGACAATTGTAATAGCGTAATCAAAAAATATACTTAAAAATACATACAGAGCTTGGTGGATAAGACCACGACTGACTTTTTTTTTTTAATTAATTTGAGAGAGAGAGATTGCTTTGTTGTTTAGCCTATTTATGCATCATCGGTTGCTTCTTGTATGTGCCCTGGGATCAAACCCACAATTTTGGTGTATCATACGACGGTCTAACCTAATGAGCTAACTGTCCAGGGCCACTCGCTGCTTTGTTTGAGAGGTAATGTCACTTAGTGTTTGAGAGACCGGACTGTGGCTTTCGGTTCCTGGCTCTACTACTCACTTGCTCCGTGACACTGGGCCAGTTCCCTATCAGCACTGTGCCCATGTCTTCAGCTATAAAACTGGGCTAATAATAGTATGTAGCCTCCATAAGGTAAAGGAGAGGATAAATAAGTTAACATATGCAAATCCCCTTGCCTCAGCGTCCAGCACACTGTCAGGGTCCCGTGGTGGTAGCTGTTACATGATTGTGTCAGACTTAATCCTCACAAAATCCTTGGCTGTGTTTGTTTCATGGGTGAGTGCACAGGCTCGTGGACGTCAGGGGCTCCCAGACAGAAGCCCCGGCTTTGTCTCGGGGCCAGCAGGGCAGACTGAGTGGGGCAGTGGAGACCCAGCCCTGCCCCAAGCAGCTCATTCACGAGTCCTCTCCCTGCGGTCATTCTCGGTCATTCTCGTGGCACTGGCCCTCTTTTCTCACACCTTTCTCATGTGGCTGTCACTTCCTTTTTCTGTTTTCCATTCACACAGCATCTGACTCCCAGCTGGCCTTCTGTTCCGGCGTCCCGGACGATAGCAGCCTGGTCGTCTGTCCCTTCTCCACCGCCAGTCCTCCTCCTTCACCCCTACTTTTTAATGAGCCAGCCCAGACTCTGGGCCTGGTTTCCCATGGCAACTCTGCCACTTACTAGCTATGTGGCCTTAGGGAAGTTCCTTAGCCTCTCTGTGATTCGGTTTCCTCCCAGGTAAAACAGAGATAATCAGTGTCTGCCTTGAAGCGTTATTGCCAGGATCAAACAAATCATGCATGTAAAATGCTGGGAACAGAGCCTGGCCCGTAGTAAGCGCCATGAAGGTGGTGAGTGTTACTATCGCTGTTGTTTCTGCTATGTGCCCGGGACAGTTTAATGCCTGGTGTTTTCCCAGTCCCAGGAGAAGGGAAATAGAGAGTCCAACACTGTTACCAGTTCCCCCAAAGGCAGGTTTTCCGCCTCTTGTGCCCCCACACCAGAGTGCTCTCTGCCCCCAGACCCTGTGGTCGGAGTGTGAGTAATGTCACAACTCCTGCCTCAACGGTGCCAGCCACAGCCAGGCTGGGACCGCAGGTTGGAAATGCTGGAGATACAGGCAGAGGTGGGCCCATCCCAAGCCGGGGCAGGTCCCTGCCCAGGCCTTGGGACTCTATCCCTCAGGTTCCCTCGCCTGCTTCAGGAGGACTGAGTGGGATGGAGTGGGGGTGGCCCCAGGGCACATGCGATGACACTGGTCCAGGGAGGCTGCACAAGCTGGACGTGGCATTTGAATGTGACTCAAGTGGAAACTGGGGGCTCTGGGCCGGTCACGCTGCATGGTCACGGGCTCCCAAGGCTGCTGAGGCAGAGCCGGCCTGGGCTGAGAAAATGACTTCCAGGAGGGTCTTGGCTCAGCTGTGTCCTGGGTGCGGTGGGGGAGGCAGAAAACAAGGTAAGGAAGAAGTGAGTGGAGAGAAGGGAGGGGGAGAGGTGGCTGCGCTGATTAATCCCAGGATCATTCGGAGGGTGCATCTCAGCTGCCAGCAGCCCTGGGGAGACATTAGTCTATTACGGGAGGCCAAGGGACCCTTAAAAGATGACTCTGCTTTCAGGAGGTGGATACTGAGGCTGGCAAGTGACCTCCTGTGAGGGCTTGGGGGGCAGAGGCAGGGGGCACACTGAACCAGTGGCCTTGGCAGGCTTCTGGGAAGGGGGGGTTCAGGTTACATTTTAAAGGATATGTCTTTTAAGTTGTAAAGAAACCAGCAAAAATGACTGTCCACTAGGAGTGATCTCAGATGTTAGTTTTGGTTTTATATTTTTGAAAGCTGTTGTGGCCTCTGGGGTCACTTTCAATCCTGTTTATTTGTTCACTGGTCTCAGCTGCACTGTGGCCAGCACTCTCAGCATGGGTGTGCTGAGGACACCTGTGAGGGGACCCACCTGTGACCCCGTCCTCGAGCTCTTGGCCCAGGAGGAGGGCAGCTGTGGGACTGCTGTGGAAGGTGGAAGAAGGAAGGTGGTGGGATACAGAGACAGGGTTTGGTCCAGCTCCACGGGGTCCTGATAAGAGCTGTGCTGGTGAAGGTGGTGGGGTACGGGGCACACACAGGAAGGGGGGAGCTCCGGTTTGTAGCACAGGCCACAGTGTAAGCATTCCTACCATGACCCCCTTCCGGCTACCAATGTGCCGTCAGTGAAAGTAGAATTGGTTAGTTCCATGGCTGTCGGCCGAATGCCTCCCAGACGCAGCACAGCTGGCTCTCACAGGCCTGCAGGGGCTGGATCCAAGTCATGACTGACTTTGAAGCTTTTCTGCCACTTGTTGCTGAGGCTAGAAGTCCTACTATCATAGGCTCAACCTTGACATCCAAGTTTGGTCCATGTTGAACGGGGAGCTGGGAGGAAAGGGTCGTCAGATCCACCTTGTGTTGTTTGCGCCATCTAATCCTGGGCCCATCACTGGCTGACACAAAACCGTGGACACTGGGGCTTCACCTCTCCAAATATCCAGTTTCCTCATCTGGAAAATGGGGACCACAGTAACGCCACTTCCCAGAATCATGGTTAGGGTTAGATGCAAAATTGCACGTAAGAGTGTAGCTCATAGAAGGAATCCAATGGACATGGCTGCCTTCCTGTCCAGACAGATGGAGCCTTATCCTCTCTCTCATCCCCTCAACTGAGACTTCTCTGAGAGGCCTTGAGGTCCTCAGGAGGACACAGCACTCTCTGACCAGAGATTCTTGCTAAGTCAAAGCTGGAGCCAGCCCAGGCCAGCAGCCTCAGGCATTCACCAAGAGGAGGGCTTTGTTGCCCTAGAGACAAGATATGGTTTGCATCTGTGCCCTGGGCTTCCTTGTAGGGGAAGCTCAGCTGACCTTGCCCTTGGGGCCTTTTTAAAGCCTCCCACTCTAGCCTGTATACAGTTCTTTGGATTCTCCAGTTCTACTACTGAGCTTCATCTGGGGTTGCTTTACTACATGCTAATTCATACTAGGATGTGAATAACTGATACCGCCATTCGTTCCACTTAAGGTGTTGCTGGGTAAACTAAGTGAATTCAAGCAATTAGGAAAAGTGAAAACAAAACAAAGGAAAAACCAGAATGGGGCTAAAAGGACAGTTCGGGGCGGGAGGGGAGGGGTGAGTAACAGAGACCTTAGGTCAGGCAGGACCATGGGTTCATGGCTCAGTCCAGCCATTGACTACTCACCGTATCTTTGCACAGGTTGTTCCCCTTCTTTGAGTCTCAGTTTCCCTGCATGTCAGTTGAAGGAGGTGGACATGATGCTTTCTCACTTCTTCGGTCTGAGATGCTTAGGACACAAAAGGTCACAGCAAGTATGTTACCTATTGCCACTGTATTAAATACCACAAAATTGGTGGTTTGAAACAACCCAAATTTATCATCTTAATGTTCTAGGGGTCAGAAGTCTAAAATGGGTCAGCAGGGCTGCGCCCCCTGGAGGATCGGGGGAAACCTGCGCCTTGCCTCTCCCAGCTCCCAGAGAATCGCTGTCTTTAACCGCATTGCTCTGACTTCTGTTTCCATTGCCCCATCTTTGCTTCAGGTGTTTCTGCTTCCTCCCTACGAGGACATCTGTGATTACATTGGATAATCTAGGATACCCTCTCCGTCTCAAGGCCATTAACTTAATCACATCGGTGAAGTCGCTGTTGACATACAAGGTAACATATTCACAGGTTGCAGGGATGGGGATGTGGACATCTTTGGGAGGCTACTACCTGTGGACCACAGGGAGGCCACATTTTGCTTTGTTCAGTAAAGCCTTTGAGGCATTAATGGTGGACTCTGTAGAGGCTAGACCAGCAAGGAGGGCAATGTCCTAGTCAGCCGAGACCTCCTCAGCCCAAATCACACCTCTCTCAGGTGGCCCCTCTCTGTAAGCTGGATGGGTCAGAGCAGAGGCCAAGGATGAGACAGACTAGGGACAACACACTGTTCCTGGCGTCTGCAGACCCAGGATTCAGCGGCAGCTCAGCCAGTGACTTCCTACGATATCATGGAAAAGTTGCTGTGCTCCTGGGTTAAATGGTGCTGACAGTTCCTTCCTGGTTTGCCTTGCAGGACTCCCATAGTGGGTATGAAGGTGCCTGGCCAGATCCTGGGTCTCCACGGGGTGTGGTTGCTGTTGTTGATGGGAGTGATGGGAGGGGCTGGTGGCCTCCGTCCCAGAGTGAAAAATCAGGAGGCCCCGAGAGTGAGGGAACAGCTTGTTCTATTTGGTGTGGTCCAACCAAGAGCCCGCTGCTCTGACATCCAGCTTTGATCAAAGCAATCATCAGTCTTGGTTGTTTGTTAAAGCAAAAGTCAAGGACTTTGAGAACCCATGTCAGGTTCATGTTCAGTGCTGACAGACCAGAACTGCTGGTGTTTAATTAGGGACAGTTCCTGACTAAGCAATCCTAATCGGGTCCAAGCACAGAAGAGCGTTTCCTCCTTCAAACCCTAGTAGCTCACAGACTTCCAGTCACGTGTTGGGGGTGTCTTTCCTGCTGCTCAGAAAAGGGAGAGGCTCAGGGACAGGAGACCCCAAGTGCACAGGCAGAATGGAAGACCAGGAAAGGAAGGTACAGGACCAGGTTCCTGAGGCCAGTCAAGAGTACAGCCTGGCTCTGGAGAAAACCACCCACTCTGAGCTCCTGGGGTGGTGACAGGGTGTGTGTGTGTGGCTTTCGCAAATATCTGGCCCAGACGCCATGCCAGGAGCCTGAGGGTGGGACAAGGAGTGGGAGGACCTCAGGGTTTCCCTGGGAGAGGCCCCACCCCTGCAGCACTGGATATTCCTATTTGCTCTGAGATCACAGTGTCAAGGAAACTAGAAGCATCAACACTTATTGCAAAATTCCACCTGGAAAAAAGTAGACAAAACTTCTATCAGGAAGGGCTGGGAAAAATGTTAACAATGTCTATGTAAAAAGCTAAAATTGTTACTATATAAAACCTTTTGTAAAATGAGAATCCCACTCATTAAAGCAATAAATCATTCACAAAAGGAATATAAACTGGAGTTGCATGTATTAAACAGTTCAATCTTGAGGACTTCTGGCCAAGGTGAAGCCGTAGGTAGCTCCCGTTTGTCTCCTCACACAGCCAAAAGAAAGACAACAACAAATTTAAACACAAAAAATAAAAATAAGCAGAACTGCCAGAAAATTGAACTGTATGAAAGTCCGACAACCAAGGAATTAAAGAAGAAACATATGACTGGTAGGAGGGCTGGAGATGAGCAGGCAGGGCAGAGAGGATGAGTGGCAAGGCAGCTGGAGGACCGGGTGGGTGAGGTGGTGGCTGGTGGACCAGGGAGTCCTACATTTGCATGTGGATACACTGGGAGGAACAACTGGGGAGTAAGAGAGGCTGTGCAACCCAGGGTTCCAGTGTGGGGAAATAAAGCCTCGATATTGTTGACTGTGAAAACCTGTGGGGGTTGTAGCAGAGGGAGAAACTCCCAGCCTCTCAGGAGAATTTGTTGGAGAGACCCTAGAATGTACACAAACCCACCCGTCTGGGAATCAGTACCAGAAGGTCCCAGTTTACTAGTGGGTAGCAGGGTAAGTGGCTGAAAGCCAGCCGAGAGCCAAGCATGTGGCATTATTCCCTCTCTGACCACCTCCTCACATACAGTGCAGTGACATGGGCTGTCCCGCCCTGGCGAATATCTAAGGCTCCACCCCTTACAACATAACAGGTATGCCGAGATAAAAAAAAAAAAATATGGCCCAAATGAAAGAACAGATCAAAGCTTCAAAAATAAAACTAAGCAATGAAGAGATAGCCAACCTATCAGATGCAGAGTTCAAAACACTAGTGATCAGGATGCCTACAGAAATGGTTGAGTAGGGTTGCAAAATAGAGGGAAAAAGTGAAGGCTATGCAAAGTGAAAAAGAAAAACATACAGGGAGCCGACAGTGAAGGGAAGGAAACTGGGACTGAAACCAACAGTCTGGAGCAGAAGGAAGAAATAAACCAGAGCGCTCTCCTTAGGGACCCAGCTGGAACGTGTCCCGCTGCATGAGCAATGCAGAACCTCTCGAGCGTCTCCTTTGCCTTATCCTGCTGCTCACTGCTGTTATTATAACTTGTCCTTTTAGAAGCTCTCTGCATTCTCCAAATGTCCCAGATGATCCACACCCCTCACTTTTCCAGGAGCAGTAAGGATTCCCCATCAGTTAGTGTCCAGGCCTTCTATGACCTCTGCATAAGCATCCCAGCTGAGGTAACGTCACAGCACTCCACTGAACAGGACATACTCCAAGTACTATGGGATGCCTTCCTTCAGGGGCATGTTGGACTATTCCTGGGAACTAGTTTCTACGTGGCTAGAATTAGATTGACCCTAGCTGGCATTTTCTTACTCTTATTCCTTCCTCTCTCTTATTCACCCTTACCAGACCCCTCTTTCAACATAGTGGTCCATATAGCCCACTTCTTAAAGTTGAATTACTCCTGCTGGCCTTGCCTCTCCACCCATAGCTGGGGGTATGTCCAGCCCCTACTGCCAGGTCAGTGGGGTAATGTCTCTTGCTGTCTGGACTCCACAATCACCCACACCGATGCTTGGGGGCCTCAGGTTACCAAACACTACCAAACTAAGTTACTAGACACCTTTTCTGCCCACGACTGGCACTGTCCCAAGGGTCCCTTGTTCTTGCACTTCATCAATCACTTGCACGCCACCTTTCCCTTCTGCGTCACAAGTCAAAGGAGTGAGGGGACCCCAGTTGGCTCACTTAACCCAAACCACTGCCAACGGGGCTTCATAATCCCATAACCCCCTCTCAGAAATGTCTCGAGACTCTCCCTAACCTGGTTACCAAGCCGTGGGGGTCATTGGAACCCAGAATCCAGGAGACAAAACTGCTTTCTTACATATTCACTTTCCACGTCCTGCCACTCTCACTGGCGCAATCCCAGCATAGGCATCCACCTACTGCAATGCAGGCCAGCCAAAAGAGTTAACTCCCTCAACCTCCTTTCCCGGGAGGACCAGGACTCTCTCTCCCTATACTGAGATTACACTGTGGCGTCTCATTTTGGGAAAAAGTAAGGCTCTGTCTACTCTGAATGTATAGACCAACCCTTCCCAAATCCCATCACTGACCCCCTAGCACAGCACTCTAGCTGCACAAGGACTTGATTACTGGGGCACCAAATACTCTAGGACTAGAACACTGGTTAGCGGTAGATATGTCTCAGTAGAAACCCAGCCCAATAGAATACAGAGTTTCTGCAGAAATCCACCACTCTTCGTGGGCATATTGGATTTGTGGATCATGGGCCTATTGGACCCTGCCCCCCAAAATGGATAGGAATCTACTCCCTGGGGTACATTCGTCTTGACATATCAATTGCATGGGAAAATGCCTCACTCCCCTTTTCCCTTAGGGGTCAGGGACACTCATTCAAAAGGGCTGGCCCGTTGATCCCCATAATAGCATTGCCGGGAGTCCTCTCCGTGGCTGGGGCCGCGGTGGGTGGCACCTCCCTAGGTATTCATTACCAATTATCTCTAGAAATGGCAGAGGCACTTACTGAGATGGGGGAAACCCTAGCTGCACTCCAGGAACACCTAGACTCCCTAGCAGGGGTAGCCCCTCCAAGCCGAAGAGCCCTAGACCTACTCACAGCATCAGAAGGAGGGACATGTCTATATCTCAGAGAAGAGTGCTGTTTCTATGTTAACAAATCAGGTTAGGCCCAACAAAACATTCAGGGTATACTGGAGTCTGCTTCTAAAATCAAGAATCTGAGTCCTTCCATAAGTCCTCACTCCTGGCTCTCCAGCATGACCTGACTACTGCCTTTCCTGGGACCCCTCTTCTCAATACTCCTCTCCTGATGCTCAGACCATGTATCTTTAACCTGCTTGTAAAGTGTATGTCTTCCAAGCTGGAGCAGTTCAAAAGACAAATTGGGGCAGTACTTGTCCTGCAACATTATCAACTAGGGCAAGTGCAAGTACAGCTCATGGAGATGGCTTAGGGACAGCTCTATGACCTTTCCCAGCGGGAAGCAGTTTACCCCCAGCTTTGAAAACATAATAAAAAGCAGTCTGGGATGAAAGGGTCAGGCCAGTTCCCCAGCCTGCCAGACTGCTCCTGACCCATTCAGGCTAGTTTCCAACCCTGGGGCCTGTCTATGACAGTTGTCCTGACTCGCTTGGTAGCCTGCGGCTTACTCCAAACTCTCTCCCACCATGCACAATAAATATCTGGCACCAGTGACAGTGGCCAGTGGCCAGACCGACCCTCCTGCACCTGGGGACAGCCCGGCCTTTGCCTAACCCACTGTCCCAGCTCATACCCTGGAACCCTGAGGCATGCGCTTGGAAGAACAAGAGACTAACCCCTTCCCTATCCCCCCACAAACCCCACGCTTTTTCTTTTAAAAACCCCACTCTTGCCTTCTTCCGGTGCTAAAGTCAACCCCGACTCAGCCCGCCTCTCAGCACAGCATCAAATAAAGGCACTTGGATCAGATCAACCAGTTCCTCTCTCCTCTATTTCTCGCCCATTTCTAACACCTCTTGCTTCTCCTGCCAGGGCAGCCGCCATCTTGAATCCTGCACTTGTCATTCCCTGCCCTTTCCCTCTCATCTCTTTCGACTCTTATGTGCATAGTACATCTGTCTTCATTTCAGTAAAAGAATACCATGTCTATGGTTTTACAGGACTTTGAGAGACTGGACATTTTCCCAAGGCAGTCAGGTGGTGGTGAGGGCGGGGAGGAAGGAATCTGGGATGCCGCACACAGTTTGGTCTTCGGTGCCTGAGGAGTTGGTGATGCCACTCGGTTAGACAGACACAGGCCAGGAGGAGGGGCTGGTGGGAAGGTGGTCGATTCACATCTGAGTAAAGCAGTAAAAGGGTCGTTTAGCCATTTATTGAGCACCTACTATTGAGCACCTTCTGGGCACTCTTTGTAGCACTTGAAGTGCTTCACGTGAATACTTAAGCCTCATGAGAACCCACGAGTAGGTAGGTGCTGGGGAAACTGAGGGATGGAAAAGTTTAGCTGTTGTGAGTCTATCAACATAACAGATCACAACTTTCTGCTACAAACCTAAACATTCTGGTTAAAATAAAATGTAAAAGAAAATGTTGATATAAAAATAATATTTATAACTAGAAGTCTTTAAATAAAAGCAAGGGAAATTCTCAGGGGAGGGAAGTAAAGAAAGCTCAAAGCCAGAGTGGGCACCCCAGACATTTATGGATAAAACAAGCCCCACTGAGGAGAAGCTCTCCTTTAAAAAACAAACATAAGCTACACAAAGAATAATTAAAGCCAGACACGGGGAAGAGCGTGGAGACACAATAAATAGGTGAATTGGTAGCCCTAAATAATAAGGAAAAATAGGAAAGTACCAGTTTTTTTAAATGACAAGGGAGAAAAGTTAACCATAATGGAAGAAGTGGATACTAAGAGAACACCCAAGGCTAAGTCACTTCCCCAAGGTGACATAAATAGTCAGCGACAGACTCGGCTCCCCGCACTTGTGCTCATATTTGCTGGGCTGCAGGGGTAGCTGTGAGGAGCCTATCGGATGTCCCAGAGCGGTAGAAATGGGGTTTAAGAGAGTGGGGAGCGTCACCGTCTGTCCCTCACACGCCTCTCTGGTTTGCAGAGCTCCAGCACGGGCGCATCCTCCCGTCATGGCCACCACCGCCTCCTCTCAGCCGCTGCTCACCACCAAGGTCGCCAGTTCTGAGAACAGCAGCTCCTTCTATGACTACGAGGACTACCTGAACCTGGAGGCCTTCCTGCTCTGCAAGAAGGACGGGGTGCTGTCCTTTAGCAGAGTCTTCCTGCCGGTCTTCTACAGCCTGGTCTTTGCACTGGGCCTGGGCGGGAACCTCCTTCTTCTAGTGGTCTTGCTCCGGTATGTGCCTCGCAGGCGGATGACAGAGGTCTATCTGTTGAACCTGGCTATCTCCAACCTCCTGTTCGTGGTGACCCTGCCCTTCTGGGTCATCTCCGTGGCCTGGCATTGGGTCTTTGGGAGTTTTTTGTGCAAGGCGGTAAGCACTCTCTATACCATCAACCTCTACAGTGGCATCTTCTTCATTAGCTGCATGAGCCTGGACAAGTACCTAGAGATTGTCCACGCTCAGGCCCACCACAGGCTGAGGACCTGGGTCAAGCGCTGGGTCCTTGTTGTCATGGTCTGGGCTGTGGCCCTGGCTGTCTCCATCCCTGACATGATCTTTGTGCAGACGCACGAAAACCCCAAGGGTGTGTGGAACTGCTATCCGGATTTCGGGGGGCATGGGACCTTCTGGAAGCTCCTTCTGCGCTTCCAGCAGAACATTCTGGGGTTCCTCCTTCCACTCCTTGCCATGATCTTCTTCTATTCCCGCATCATCTCAGTCCTGGTCAGGCTGAAGCCCCCGGGCCGGGGCCGGGCTCTGAAGATAGCCATCGCCCTGGTGGTGGCCTTCTTCGTGCTGTGGTTCCCGTACAACCTCGTCTTGTTTCTGCACTCGCTGATGGACCTGAAAGTCTTATGGAACTGCAAGGCCAGCCAGTACCTGGATTATGCACTGCAGGTAACAGAGACCATCGCCTTCTTTTACTGCTGCTTCACGCCTGTCCTCTACGCCTTCTCCGTCCGCTGCTTCGGCCAGTACCTGAAGGCTTCCCTGGCCACTGTGTGTGGGCGGCACCAGGCACCTTGCCCTCCCCAGGCCCCACTGTCCAGCCGTTCTGAGAGTAGCAACCTCACTGGCCAGGAAGAAATGACCAGCGTGAATGACCTTGGGGAGAGGCAGGCTGAGGACTCCCCCAACAAGGGGGGTGTGGTGGAAAAGGAAACCCAAGTGGCCATGCCACAGTCTGATGAGAGCGGATGGGACCCAGCTCAGTTGGGCATCCACTCAAATTCTTCTCTCCAAGGGTCTCACTGACGATGTTGCTAAACCCAGCAGTCAGTTTTCAGTTCTCAATCATCACCAGCATCCGCTCACTCCTTCCAGGACATCATACTCCTGGGCTGCTGCAATAGTTGCCGCTAACTGACCTCTGTTTCCTATCGTCATGTCCTCCTATCATCGATTGCAGTGGTCCCCAACCTTTTTGGAACCAGGGACCAGTTTCTGTAAATACCTCTTTGTACTTCTTAATCCCCTCACCTCTTCATTCATTCCCCCACACCCGCCTCCCATCAGGGAACTGTCAAAATGCTCTCTGGGCCCTGGCTGGTATGGCTCATTGGACTGAGTGCCAGCCTGCAAACCAAATGGGCACCAGTTCGATCTCAGTCAGAGTACATGCCTGGGTTGCAGGCCAGATCCCCAGCAGGGGGCACATGAAAAGCAGCCACACATTGGTGTTTCTCTCCCTCTCTTTCTCCTTCCCTTCCCCTTTCTCTAAAAATCAATAAATTAACTCTTTGAAAAAAAAAAATGCCCTCTGGGTCTGTGATTCTATTTCTGTTCTTCCTGTTTGCTTAGTTTGATGTTGAGATTCAATTGTTGATACATACGTACTTTTTGCCATTTTGTTGTTCAAAGTTTTTATCTTCTTTTTTAAAATAAGTCCCTTTAACATTTCATCCAATAATGGTATGATGATGATTAACTCCTTTAGTTTTTTCTTGTCTAGGAAGCTCTTTCTCTGCCCTTTGATTCTAAATGATAGCTTTGCTGGGTAGAGTAATCTTGGCTGTAAGTCCCTGCTTTTTCATGACTTTGAGTATTTCTTGCCAGTCTCATCTAGCCTGAAGTTTCTTTTGAGAAATCAGCTTATGGGAAGTCCCATGTAGGTAACTAACTGCTTTTTTTCTTGCTGTATTTAAGATTCTCTCTTTACCTTTAACCTTGGGCATTTTAATTATGATGTGCCTTGGAGTTGACCTCTTTGCACCCATCTTGTTTGGGACTCTCTGTGCTCCCTGGACCTGCATGTCAACCTCCTTCACCACGTTAGGGAAGTTTCCTTTAGTTATTCTTTCAAATAGATTTCCTTTTTCTTGCTCTTTCTCTTCCTCTCCTGGCACCCCTAGAATGTGAATGTGGGACCTGTTAAGGTTGTCCCAGAGGCTGCTTGTACTACCCTCATGTTTTTTGGATTCTTGTTTCTTCTTATTCTTCTGATTGATTGTTTTTTGCTTCCTCATGTTCCAAATCATTGATTTGATTCTCAACTTCATCCACTCGGCTGTTGTTCCCCTATAAATTGTTCTTTATTTCAATTAGTGTATCCTTTGTTTCTGACTGGATGTTTTTTTATGCTGTTGAGGTCCTCACTAAGTGCCTTGGGCATCCTTATAACCAGTGTTTTGAACTCTGCATCTGACAGATTGCTTATCTCCATTCTGTTTAACTCTTTTTCTAGAGTTTTGATCTGTTCTTTCATTTGGGCCATGTTTCTTTGTTTCCTCATTTTGGCAGCCTCCCTGTGTTTGTTTCTATGTATTAGGTAGAGCTGCTTTGACTCCGTGTCTTGGTATGTGGCCTAATGTAGTAGGTGTCCTGTAGGGTCCACTGGCACAGCCTCTCCTATCACCCAAGATGGGTACTCAAGGTACACCCTTTGTGTGGGCTGAGTACCCCCTCTTGTAATCGAGCCTTGGTTGATGTTGGCAGATCAATGGGAGGGATTTACCCAGACCAGTCAGCTGCAAGGACTGGCTGTGACCACTGACCACCAACCTCTGCCCTCCAGAGAGGATCAGCTGTGCAGGGGCAGGGTGGTGGTGCTGTGACATTGTCTGTGGCTGCCCACTAGTTGCGCAGTCTCTGGGGTTTCCCCAGTGGTGGAGGCCAAGGTCACCTCCCACGTGTGTTGCCTGGCACCACCCAGTCTGAGCTATAAAGCAATCTGAGATGGCTGCTACTGGTGCTGGGCTTGGAGATTCCCAGAAGAAACCAAGCTGTGAGTCTAGGCTGGCTGCTGCTAGTGCTGGGCCTGGGGCTCACAGAGGCAAGTTGTTGCTTGTTTAAGAGGATTTAGGAAGTTGTGAAGCGTGAGCCAATACCAGCCATTCATATGGAAAAGCGGCTTGGGTGGGGCCATAATTTGGTTGGGGTAGAGTCTCAAGGGATCTCCACGGTGAAGCAAAAAGTGTTAGCCAGGTTGATGGAGTCTCAGATATAGCACCAGCTTGCCAGATCAGTGAGGGGAAGGCTTAGCAAAGGGACAATGGCCTCTGCTCACCTTGATGCCAGACACTTCAGTTTCTCCCTGTGTGCCACTGGTGCCTTTCAAGCTGCCACCCTGGTGCTGGAGCTGAAAGGTTGGAGTTTGAGTAGGTGAGTCCATGCGTGGGTTCTTTACAAAGAACTGCTTGGGGCTCCAGCAGTTTCTTCCACCCACTCAATCTCCACTGGTTTTTGTAGCCAGAAGTTGTGGGGACTTATCTTCCTGGCACTGGAACCCTGGGCTGGAGGACCTGGTGTGGGGCTGGGACTCCTTGGTCCTGAGATACGCCTCCCGAATTTCTATTCACCACACATGGATTTGGGACCAGCCTGTTCTGCACCTGTGCCCCTCCTGCCAGTCTGGATGCATGTGGTTTCCTTAATTCCGTGGTTGTCAGACTTCCATTCAACTCGATTTCTGATGGTTCTGAGTGACGGTTGTTCTATAGTTTAGTTATGAGTTTGATGTGGTTGTGGGAGGAGGTGAGCCATGTCTGTCTTCACTGTCATCTTGATTGAAAGTCTTTGTGTGGCCATTTCAATATTGAGGATGGATGAAAATACACAATTTTTGGCATATGATGCTTCATTATTTCACAAAAGGTAAAAAAGACGACTGAAATGCAAATAGAATATTTGTGCAGTGTATGGAGAAGGTGCTGTGACTGATGGAATGGTTCGAAAGTGGTTTTGAAGTTTCCTGGTGTGATTGACATTTGGCCAAGTAATTCTTTGCTGTGGGCTGTTGTATGCATTGGAAGATGTTTAGCAGCACCCCTGGCCTCTACCCATTAGAAGCCAATAGCAGGAGATAGTCAACATACTCAATATCCAAATCAGTGAAGTTATTGGTGAAAATGAAAAATGTGTCTTATTTTATGGAAAAAGCAGACTTTTTGGCTAACCTAATACTCTGCACCCAACAGCCAGAGTGATCACAGCACCCGCAGCCTTCACTCCCATCTTCAGAGAAACCCAAGGCACACCCCCAACTAAGCTGCTCCCATCCCTCTAGTTCAGCCAGGAATATATTGTTGTTATTTTGTTTAATATCGCAGCCTTGGTGGTGGCCCCAGGGTCAAGCAGTGAGGAGGCGCCGGCAACATGCCACCTGCGGAGTGGCCCACGGTGAAGGGCAGCAGGGCTCTGCCTGGGAGCGGGGCTGCCCACCCTCCACCCCATGATGGTCAGGGAGAACGTACAGGGCAAGTTACTGCCTAGGAATTCGTCCCTCTTCTTCCCTAGGTTCTGGAATTCCACCCTCGACATGTCATGCTTGACTTGCTTTGTTATAAACCACTGCTTTTCTCTGAGGGAGAAAAAAGTTGGTTCAGAAATGAAGAACTGGGGACAGAACTGCCAGGTCGGGACAGGGAGTGACTGGGTGCATCCCTGCAGGTCTCAGCCTTCCTGCTGCCAGCGAAGGAAGAGCGGCCCTGGTAAAGGGTGTCTCCAGCCGTCCCCATGCAGGGGCCCCAGAACCACAGGTGCTGGTGGTGGGAACTGGCCTCCACGTGCCCACTCCAATTCTGGGTGCTCCCTGCTTCCTGGGAGGCCTGTTGTCATGGGGAACATCCTTGGCTGTGGGATGGGACACCTGGATTCACCCCACACCTGACCCACCGCGGCTTCCCTGGGTTCCAGGCTCACCCTCAAACCCATCACAGGCTCCACGACATTTGCTCTCAGTTGAGACCTCCTGGCCCTTACTCAGTGGACTTGGGCTGCCAGCCCTTCCCCGCCAGCCTGTCCACAGGCCAGGCTCCTGGCCGGCATTCCTTTGGGCCTGGGGAAAGGACGGATGCAGCACCAAGGTCTGGGCAGGGCCCAGGAGGTATGTGAAGGCCTCACTGCTCCGCTCGCTCCCTCCCTCCCTCGGCGGCTCGGGCACAGGGCCCGGTGCTGTGAGCAGGTGGCTGGGAAGCTGCACATGGACAGCCCCAGCCTCCCAGCCCCTCGTCCCTCTCCTGTGCTCCCGGCCCTTTGTGGATAGGATGGGGCATCCTGTCTTCTCTTAACTAGTCAAACCTCTATCAGGCTCCAGGTAGATGCCTGGGCAGACGCCCTCAGCCCGGGCCTATTGTCCTGGCAAAACTCAGTGCAGAACAGAAGGGACCTCAACAGAAGGGAAGAGACCAGTCAGAGATGTGGGAGGGGGTAGCAGGGAGAAGCCCTACTGGGTGATCCTGGCAGGCGGTCATGCTGCAGGGACTGTCCCAGCCCCAGCCAGGGTCCTGCCATCAGCCCACTGAACTCAGGCAGCCACCCCGTCTCGCGCCCTCCCAGCCCTGGTAAGCACACCTGGCAACAGGGATAGTCTCTAGTTTGGGTGCCTGAAAGCTGAGGGCAGGCAGGGAGGGGAAGGAAATGATTTGAGGGCACAAAGTAAACTAGCCGAGACTGGAAGTCTGGTTTCTATCATTTAATCTGCATCTGGGGAATTGAGGGATCAGAGATGAAAGGATAAGATTCCGGGTCCAATGGACCCCAGCTCGGGGAAGGGGCGGGAGGAGGAAACCAGGACAGAGAGCAGGACTCGTAACAGACATGCTGTGATACAGGAGGAGTTAGGGGAGCTGCAGGAGCGGGAGGCAGGGGATGGGACGGGCCAGATCTAAGAAGGCTTCAGGAGTAGCTGGCACCAGGGTTGGCAGGAAAAGCAAGCAACATGCTTTACAGACATTTCCGCCAGGAAAGTATGGAAAAAAGTTGGATTGCCCTGTGTGGAAAATTTGAGGGCCAACTGCGGCAAACCTTAAATGTCAGGCGTGTGAAGGGAATGGGAAGCTGGAAGATAAAACAGTGCCAGTGAGAGGTGCTTTTGCAAAACAGTGTCTGGCAGCAGCAGGGCGGACAGAGGGCCCGCAGGCCGGGTGTGGAGGGAGGTGCGTGGAAAACGCACAGAAGGCGGCGCTTCTGCAGGCCCACTGTTCCCCAGGGCAGCCGCGGGCCACAGGCGGCTTCCCACGTGCTGGGCCGGAACCGAGGCGTGCCTGCCACAAGGGCAAAAAGGACACGCCAGAGTTTTGAACACACAGTACAGTATGCACGTGATGCAGTATAGAATTGTACACCCAAAACCTATATAATTAATTGTATTAACCAATGTCACCCCAATAAATTCAATTTTTTAAAAAAATGCCTACCAGATATTGAAGGCAATTCTAAAAAAGGAATGTAAAACTATTTTTTAGATTGATGACACGTTGAAATGCTAGTATTTTGGCTATGTGGGGGATAAGTGAAATATATTATAAAAATGAATTTTACTTGTTTCTTTTACTTTAAAAAAATGTGTCAACTAGGAAATTAATGAAAAATTACCCATGTGGCTTGCCTTATATTGCTATTGAGCAAGACTGTTTCTAGAATGTGACTTCCAGATGACATGGAATGGAATTGAGAAAAAAATTAAGTGGGGGGCAGTGGGGACTCGCAGCTGGCAGCTGCTGCGCTGCTTGAGGGGACCAGCTTCTGTGCCGTGGGAGCCAGTGGTCGAGGTGGGCGTTATCCCCCAAATGGAGCTGCCACACACAGTTCCCCTTCGTGCAGATTTCTGGTGAAAGGGGGATTCTGCTGGACCCACTGTGAGAGGAGGAGTTTTAAAGAGACAACGATTAGCCTGTGAGGTGTCTAGAAGGAGGCCAGAAAGCAAGAAGGACAGAGGTACCAGGACAGAGGTGGAGGGTGCCACAGAGCCATAGGGAGCGGCAGCTGGTGGGGGATCTGGGGCTTCAGAGGGGCAAGCAGAGGTGGGGACCCCAAGGGTGCCCCTTGGCCAGGCTTGCAGCCCGCCTGGGCCGCGCTTACTCGGGAGACCGCAGGCGGTACCGGAAGCGCACGTCGTGGCTGGGCTGCGTGGTGCCGAAGCCCCAGCGCTGGGGGTCCACAGGTGGCATGGGCATGTCGGGGTCCACCAGCTCCAGGTCGAAGTGTGTGATCATGAGCAAGACGAAGAGCTTCATCTCACTCAGGGCCAAGAACCTCCCGGGGCACATGGAGACGCCCGAGCCCCACGGCATGGTGTAGTGGTGGATCTTTTTGCCTGCCTTGTAGAAGTCCACTTTCCGGCTGCCGTCAGGGTTGAGGAAGCGGTCATACTTGAAGGCGGTGGGCTGGGGGTGGATGTCGGGGTCCATGTGCACTGAGAGGTAAGGGAAGAGGGCCACGATGTCCCCACCGCGGAGCTGGTACTCCTCCCCGCTGGCCATCTGCAGGGTGTGGTCGCCATTCACCACTCTGAGGAGGGTGGGCGCTGCCCGCAGGCGCAGCGTCTCCTCCATCACGCTGTCCAGCACCGGGGTGTGCTGCAGGGCGCTGACCTCGAAGTCGAAAGGCCGCCCTGCCTCCAGCCTGGCCTCCCCCAGGACCTGGGCAGCCTCCTCTCTCAAGGCCTGCATGGCTTCTGGGTGCTTCAGCAGGAACAAGAGGGCCCAGAAAGAGGTGGGCCCCGTGTTCCCCTGGGAGGCCCAGAGCATCATGAAGTTGAACTTGTCCTGCATGGCCGGGGCTACGCCCTGCTCCCTCAGGAATTGAAGCATGTAGGCTATCCAGCTGCTGATGCCGACCTTCTCCAGGCTGTGTTTCACAGAGAGGGTCTTGTGGAAGAGATGCTGGAGCCGGCCCACTTCTAGCCACTCCCGGGGTCCCAGCAAAGAGTAAACGAACCTGGGGAACAGGCGGTCGAACTTGCGGAACTGCACAAACAACTCCTCTGCCTGCAGTAGGTCCTGCTCCGTGTCCTTTGTGTATCCAAACAAGCTCAGGTAGCCAGCCTGGAACAAGGCATTGTAGCAGAAGTGAAAGAGGCCGTCCTCTTGCCAGCTCCTGGCATCTGGACGCTGGCCCGTGGGCCCCAGTATGACCAAGGACAGGCAGTCCCGCATGGTTTTGTTGAGATCCTCCAAGCCGTCGCCCATGAGGTGCTTGGTGCTGGCTGAGTGTATCATCCGGTGGTCTCCCGGCCCAGACTGGTATCCAAATACCTTCAGCACCAGTTTTTCGGCATACTCCACAAAGTCCAGTTTCCTCTTCACGTCCCTGAGGATGGGGCCGAAGGAGAGGGGGTCCATGAGAAAGGTGAAGTACTGGCCGCCGAGCTGCACTGTGAACACGTCCCCGTGTTTAGCCCGCATGTGCTTCAGGAATTCTAGCATATTCTTCCGGAAAGCCATGGCGTGGCCCAGCCAGGGCATAGAGCCTTTATCCAGAGGGGGCTCCTGGGGCCTGCGCTGCCGGAGCAGCCCCCGCAGGCACAGGTATCCCACCACAGCCACTAGCAGGGCTCCCAGCACAGTACCCCAGAGCACCATGACTGTGCTCTCCCAGGTTAAGATGTGGACACGCTGCTCTCTGGGTGCCGGCGAGCGGCTGGGAGGCCTTGACGATGGGAAAGTCTGTCCGCCTGGACCTTGCCCTGTGGCTGCAAGTTATAATAAATAACCCTGGCGAAACAGCATGTGGGAGTGGAATGAATGCTTGCTGGAACCAGCTGCTCATGTGGGAGGACCATTGGGACTGGGAGAAAGCCTCTGGCTTGTGGTCACAGCCTCCTTGCCAGCTTCAGGCAATGCTCTGGCCTTGCAGACTCAGTTCCAGCATCTTCTCCACCAAGTCTTCCTTGGCTTCACTCCCAACCCGTTGGCTTGCCGACCACATTCAACTTCATTTACTCATGCGCAATAAGGAAAGTAATGATTCACTAACTTGCCATCTGATTTATCAAAAATGCACCAGGCGTCCAGTTTCACATCCACCCTCTCTTCATATGACTTCAGTCTTCGAACCTCTGGCCTCATGCCCTGCCCCCAGCCTGAGCAGCCTGCACACTTCTCTAACCAGTACAGACTGGAAATCTTGAAACTACAAAATGCCCTGGGGATAATAGAGACCTCAAACCCATGGCTTTATTTCACAATAGGGTTCCAGTGAAACGGGGACTTCAATAGCTGCCTGGCTTGGGTGAGGTGAGTTGACTGTTTACTCGGGGCCTCTGTGACATTGACTCTGACGTTTTAGTCCAGCAGCCTCGCCCATTGTTGCAATAGGTGAAGTTCAGACTCACTTCAGCCACTTTTGGTTACCCCCCCACCCCCGCAAGTGACTCTAACTTTCTCAATAACCTGCAAACAGGGACCCTGTCTCCTCAGATAACCAGAGGATTTCCACATGCCCTCTTGAGTGAGTTTCCTTTGCCTTTTGCAGCTCCCTTCCACAGGAGCTGGAAACATCCACACTGCCTCCGTGAAGTCCTCTCTGATTGCTTAGGGCACAGCATGTACTCAGCATCATGAACTTTCTCCAGCATTAGAATCCACTAGGAATCTTCAGGCCAACTCCAATGAGCTGGACTTTGTCCCCAGTTTTTAATGGGTGGCAGCACCACCTTACAGTCATTCTCACGGTTATTCAATCATTGCCTCACACCCACTCATTCATTCATTCATTCCCTCCTTCCTTGGAACAGCCCCATCTATCCACTGAACTGATATTTACTGGCCACCTGCTGCCAGAAATTTTGCTACAATCCTGAATGAGACAGACACAGTCTCTGCCTTCTTAGAGTTTTGGCCTAAGGAAGGGGAAAAGATATTAAATCATTGCCCAGAGAAATATGTCATTCCAATTGTGTAAAGTGCTGCAAAGGAGAAGAGCAGAGTGGGAAGGGGAGTCAGGAAGACCATTAACCAGGCGGTAATTAAGTAAAGGCCTGCAGGATGCTGTGGAGGGCAGGACCAATAAAATGGCATTGGTCCGATCGAGGCGGCATAAAGCATCTAAAACAAAGTGGAGTCGCTCATGTCAACCAAGATGGCTGCCAGTTGGCCATGACCCTTTGGTTCAAGAGGGAAACTACCTAAGTCAGAACAGACACATCTGGCAAGGAGACACACCTGAGATATCTGCACCTGTGGCCAGGATAGCTGTGTCTGCAGAGCGGGACCACCCATAGATAGGCTCCTGGGGAAGTTCCCCACTTGCCATCATGGGCGCCAAGCAGAATAGCCATGTACTACCCAGAGGCTCCTGGGCAAATCCCCACTTGGTATCAGGGGATCCAAGACACTTGTCAAAAGGCCCAGAAGGGTGGAGTCCACCGCTTTCAGGGTCTAACTGAGGCAGGCTCCAGACCACTGCTGAGACAACTGAGCCCCACACCCCAGAGTGCTGTTCCACGCCACGCTTATCTCCCTGGACATCGGCCACCGGAGGCTCTGCCCTGCTGGACTGAGGACTTCACCTGCCCCACTGCCCACCTGGCTCCGGAGATTTTTTCTGGCAAGATGCTGACAACTCCCTTGCCCACTGTGGTGTCTCCCAGACCTGCAGACTGAAGCCGTGGGACTAGGGTTCGTTATCCCCCATTGATTGCTGTGTGTGTTATCTTTCTCTTAGATTGTGAGAGTGTGAGTAGGATATTAGTGGGTGTTGATGCTCTACTTTGAATGAACCTGCATTCAATAAAAACTGAGTGAATAGCGTGGTTACCGTGTGTGTCCCGCATCTATTCCTTGGTGCGGGGCTGCTCAGCAGGCAGCATGTCAAGCAGCTGCAGGGCTGACTTACAGAAAAGACTCTATCACGAACATGCATGACAAATGCCAAGGCCAGGTCAATGGGAGTTGTGTGTGGTGGTGGTGCTGCTAGAGGTGGGTGGGCAGCTCAAAGCATGTGGCAGAACTGCACTGAGGTACAGGGTGCGCACCCACTTGGGCCAGTGTGGCTGCAGCGTGGAGGGAAGAGCCTCCAGCAGGGTGCGTCTCCGCAGGCTCAGTGCGGATTCGCCCTTTGGCCCATCACACTTCACAGAACCCTCTCACACCAGCCCGTGGGGCCACCTGGGCGTCTGGATCCAGCCCCTGAGGGGCCGCAGGATGGACAGGCAGTGACTACTGGCTTCCGCGGGCGAAGGCTGGCCTGCCCCAGGGAAATCAGCTCACTGGTCTGCCTTCCCAGCCTTCCCAACCTTCCCGTGGGGACCGCGGCCAGCGATCCACAGAGAGCAGGGCGAAGCCTCCACACGCTTCTGTCTTCCACCCTTCCGCCGAAGGTCCGAGGAAGAGTGGGGGCGAGGTCACGAAGATCCGCAGTGGGGTGGCCTGGAGGAATCAACAACAGGCCAGGCGGCCTCCAGGGCGGGGTGCGCTAGGGTGATCGCGGGCCCAAGAGGACGCCTGCGCGACCACGCCTCTGGGCCAGCGCGGCGAGACAATCTCAGTGCCGAGGCGCTCTCTGTCGGTCGGTCAGTCGGTGCTGGGGTTTTGCACCGACTCGCTGGCTATCTGTCAGCAGGTCTGCAGAGCAGTCAGTAAGGGAGCAGGACTGGCGCCAGGGGCGCCTCCTTCCCTCCCGCCACCGCTGTCCAACCTGCGCGCTGAGCGCAGCCGCCACTTCGGCTCAGGCTCTGGGCAGCTCTCACTTCCCGCACCCCGCGGAAGCCTCGTTTCGTTGTCCTTCGGCCTTTCGTGTGCTTGTTTTTCGTCTCATTCGCACATTCCATGGTGGGCAGTGGGGTGGGTTGAGTTCTCTAAGCAGGGCACCCTCCAGTCTCTCGTCCTGTCTGCTCTCATCTTCCCAATCCGTGTGTTGCCCAGGATTTTGAGCAACTGGGCACCGACCAGAGAGAGGGTTCTGTGGACCTGTTGTGGTTGCTATAGTGGGGCCCTCTGTGAGTTCTGTAGTCCAGTTGCACCGTCTGCACCCCAGTCTTGTTTGCCCTTTGTTCCAACTCTAGATGACATCAGCTGCTCCCCCAATGCCCTCCACTTCCGCGGCTGCCCACCACCCCCACCCCCCTCCTGCCCCACCAGGATGCAACAGGGGCACCGTTAAAATAAATAGAGATGCAGGGGAGAATCACTTCACACTGCCTTGAGACTGGGTAACCGTCTCACTGAACTTAGGGATGGGCTGATTTATGGTTCCTGCACCTGCCTAGCCTTCCAGGATCCTTCATTTTTCCAGAAGTTAAAGGAAACTCCATTATGGCAGCGGGGCTCTTGACTCTCTGGCCCAAGGTTAACCACTTGCTACTCAGCATCACACACACCTGTGTTAACCTCACACTAGAAGCCAAAGTGAGAGGCAGCCAGTGTTTATTTGAGACCAAAGGATAGCTCTTCAGGAAGCTCTGATTCAGGCAGAAACCCAAACAGTGTTCCAGTTATGAAATGAAGGGAAGGAGAATGTTTACCTGACCAGAAGGGACTGCATGCACCCACGGATAGCGGCCAGACTGTATGGAAAAATGGAGCTCTGGCCTTCCATCTCCAGCACCCAGTCCAGGAAGCCCAAATAATCCCCGCAGCCCCCCAAAACCAGAATTTGATGAATGCGGTCCCTCAGCCAATTGCAAGAGATGTTTTGCTTCTAGCTAACCCTCATGCCAACACTCTCCAAGCAAAGCGTACCTGAAGCCCTCCCTTTTTTCTGCTATATAAGCCTTTCCCACTTCTCTGCCTACTTTGAGACGCTGGCCGATGCAAGTAAGTGACTATGGCTGGCTCCCTTGCTATAATAAACTCTGAATAAATCGTGTTTGCTTGTTCTCATATGGTGGTCTCTGTTTATTTCCACAACTCTGTTTAAAAGCATAACTTCCCGATGTGCTATGTGATGCTGGGTAAGCCATTTCCTCTCTCTGGGCCTTATTTTCTTCAACTGAAAAACTGGTTTGTTTTATTCAACAAATCTTCCTTGGCACGTCGGGAATCTGGGCCCTAAGAGGTGCTAGACATTGGGCGGCTGTTAGAGGCACAAAGATGAATGAAAGTAAGACCCAGTGAAGGAAGGCAGACACGTGAACAAGCCTGGTCAAGTGGAGTATGTGCTGCTTCGTGTCGGCATCCACGCTGCCAGGGCGAAGCCAAGTGGAGAAGGGCGGTCCGTGGGAAGACTGCCGGGAGAGGATTCCCTGCGGCAGCCTCCCCCCCCACCCCCACCCCCGGCTGCCGGCTCTCCTACCTACCCCAGCCCTGCAGCAGCGCACCCCTGGGGATGGTCAGTGTTTCAGGGTGAACTGACCCCTCTCCCCTCCCTCCTTTGCAGGGAAGAGAGGAGGACCACAGAGATGAGCCGGCCTCCCTCCGCCTAGACAAGCCAGAATGGCAGAGTGCTGCAGCCACCCCCCGCCGCGCCCCCCCCGGCCCCCCCCCTCCCCAGTGCGGAGCCTGGGCGGGCTCAGGCAGAGCGTAGGGTGCTGGGCGTTGGGCTGGCACAGCTGGTGGGATCCCCGGGCATAAGGCTGCTATGCCAGGCCCGTCTGGGTCCTGAGCGTCCCTTGCTGACCCTGGGCAGCGCGAGGGAGGGCCTGACTCATGCTCACTTCCCCATGGGTGCCCGAGGCCAAGCCTCGCTGGGTGAGCTGGGTATGCCTGGGCCCTGCACTATAGCTGCTGCAGGGACAGCCCGCGACCGCCTGGATGCGCCCTGTGAGTGCGGGGTGGACACCACGAAGCCGGCTCAGTTCTGCCCCGGGCTCTCAGCCCGGATAAGGGGCGGAAAGGAGTCAGGGGGGCGACAGGGAAGTTGGGGTACATCCCAGAGTGGAGGGCCCGGAGGAACAGGCAGTGGGCAGAGTATGTTTGACACCCCACAGAGTGACGCCTAGGGGAAGCGCACCTGGGTTCTTAACAGGATGGTGACAGGAGGGAAGTTAAGTGTGGTGGCTGAAGAGATGATCCTTGGCGGGTAAACTGGGCCCCTGAAGAGTGAATGGAACTGTTCGTGGTGCCGAGGATTTGGACTTTGTTAGGAAGGCCAAGGTGAGCCAGCCAAAGCCCTTGAGCCCTGGAGTGCAGGGTGGGTCGCTGTGGGGACTTTATAGGGCAAGAGCTGACTTGAAACAGACCAGGACAGGTGTCCCCATCGTGTGGAGATTGCTGTCCTGATCGGGGCAGTGGTTGGGAATCATAAGAAACTTTGATGCCTTCAAGTTAGCGCTGTTTGTTCCTGAAGAGGGTGAGTGAGCAGGAAAGAAGAGGAGCAGGGGCTCTGGCTCCCGGAGACAGAGGAAAGGGGGACTTGGAGACTGGTACCTGGGAAGACAAGCAGGGTGGGGTGTTTCAGAGAGTGTGTTGGGGGCGGGGGAGTGTGGGGAGTAAAGTCAGAGTCTGCGTCTTTCCGGTTGAATGCTTTCCAGGGCAACCTGAGTGTTCTGAGGGGCCCTCAGCTGCCTCTTCAGCTGGTGGCAGTCAGTGACTTGGAGGCAGAGAAGAAAGTGTCCTACGTAGGGGCAGAAGGGGTGGCGGGAGTGAGGACAGAAGGCAGTGTGGCACAGTAGGCAAGAGCCAGAAAGTCAAACAGGCTGGAGCTGTGCCTCAGTTCTGTCTCTTTGAAGGCAGCGACTCTCTGAGCCTCAGTTTCCTCTCCCATGAAATGGATCGAGTACCCTCAAAGGTCGAGAGATATGCACAAGGTGATAGCGGTGAAGCGCGCTCGGCTCGGGCGCAGTGAATGGTGGTAGCTCTTGGTATCAGGCTGGCCACCTCTGGAGGACTCGTGGCAGAGAAAGGACAGCACCTGGAGCACAGACTGTTGTTTCTGGCAAAGAGATGAGAAGGGAAAACCCTCACAGGCTTGTGAAAAGGCTGAGAGGAGGTTTGCTGATGTAAAGGCGAAGAAACATGAGAATGTGGATGGCTGATGGCTTTCCTGTGTGTAAGCAGGGGGCGGAAACAGCAGACATTCCAAACCGGAAGCTCGCCAGCACCCCCTGCAGGGCCTCTTCCTGCCTGGTCCACCCCTTACTCCAGCCCTGGGACCTGGGCTCCTCCCCAGGCATTTAAACACATGTCGTTTCAGGACTCAGCGACCTTCGAAGACGTGGCTGTCTAGTTCTCTGAGGACGGATGGACCTGCCTGGCCCCCACTCAGAGGGCCCCGTACAGGGACGTGATGCGGGAGAATTATGGGGCTGTGGCTGCCCTGGGTAAGGCCCTTTCCCCTTGGACTGAGCCTCGGCCCTTCAGAGTTGCCTGGTTCCTTCTTCATCAGAGGCTCAGGCATCTTCAAGAGCCCTTGGCCAAGCGGTGACCAGGCTTTTGGATTCTTAATGGCCCGACCTCAGTGGTTCCTGGGAAGTAGGAAGTGCTGGTGTCGATTCAGGCCTCATGTAGGACCTCCTTGTCCTGGGGTGAGAGCCGCCCACCCCCTAGCCCTGTGCTGTGGGTGCAGTGGGAAGAGACCAGACTCCTGGTGCCCCACCGAGGCCTCCGTTCCCCATCCCCTCAGTGTGAAAGACCCGGCCCCAAACCAGCCCGGTCTTGCAGATGTCTGAACTTGAGCGCTCTGAGAGAGGGCGAGAACCAGAAAGCTCCCTTCTTCCGTGAGTGCAGTCGTCCATTTGCTCACTCACACTCATTGAGCACCTGCTACTCTGTCGACTCTCTGACCTTTGGAAGCCTGTGACCTCTCTGCCCTGGGTCTCCTGCCCCTTTCCCTGGATGTTCTTTTCTTGTTCTCCCTAGTAATGTCCCTCCTGTCCCCTCCTGTCCCTGGAGACACTGGCCTGGGAGCAGTCTTGGGATTACTCTGTGTCCCCCCAGCTCCCCTGCCTGCCCCATTTCCTTCCCCTCGGGCAGCACTTCCGTTTCCCAAACCGGCTCATTCCCCCGCTGGAGCGAGGGGAGCACCCTGGTTCGCGGCTCCTCGGGGAGTGCTGGATGGAGAGGGCCCCGGGCATGTCCTCAGGTGAGTGGGGACGTGTGTGTCAGTCATCTGACCAGTGCCCTGGCCTCCATCTTTACCATCTAATGGGGATGTGTTCTCTTCACTCGGTGCCGCCAGACACGCATGGGATTGCTTTTTGTCCTCTGTTCCCACGTTTCCCGTCTTCGTGTTTTATTTATCCTGGCTCCTCTGTGTGCTGTCTTCATTCACCCTGTTCTCTTCGTCTCCGCAGTTCTTATCATGGCTGCTGTGTCTTCACCCCCTGAATTTCTGTTTACTCTGATCTGAGGTGACCTTTCTGCTTTCCTGGTCTGCTTATAATTTCCAGCAGATGAAGATTTTAACCACCCTTCAGGGCATCATGGCCATCTTTAGCATTAGAAATCAAGAAGTTTCAATAGCCCTGGTCGGTGTGGCTCAGTTGATTGGAGCATTGTCCCATAAATCGGAAAGGTCGAGGGTTCGATTCTCGGTCAGGGCACCTGCCTCGGTTGCTGGTTTGACCCCTGGTCAGTGTGGACCATACGCACGGATCCCCGGTCTGGGAGGGTACGGCAGACAACCAGTTGACGTTTCTCACCCACATCGATGCTTCTCTCTCTCCCTTCCTCTCTCTTGAAAAGCAATGAAAAATGTCCTCTAGTGAGGGTTACAAAAAGGAAGAAGTTTCAATACCCCTGAACCAGGAGGTTCCTATTCCTCAGGGATTTCTGGTGGGGAAAGCGCTGGTGTTCCTATAGGGCCCACTCAGGGCTTTGCTGCTCCTACTTTCCCAGCAAGAACTCTCATTGCCTCACTGGCCCCATGCCGTCTTCTTCCCACAGGGACATTTTTGTGGTCTCAGTGAGACTTGAACTCTTCCCTCAGCTTCTCCATTCTCACAGTTCCTTGCTGTGTCTTTCAGTCTTTCCATGTAAGAAACTCCCAGTTCCAACTGGTGTACAGAGTAAAGAGGATTTTGTTGCTTCCTGGAACTGGGAAGCCCATGGGGAGAGGGGGCTGCAGGGAGTTTGAGCAGAATTTCAATCTCTGCTCTTCTCCATGTCCTTGTGTGTCGGCTTTGCCTGCGGTCCGGCTCCTCTCGTGGGTGTGAGGTGATTGGTAGTTGTGAACCGTGCCCGGGGAGCAGCGGGGCACGCCATCTTCAGACTTCAGCTATCACTGACCAGAGTCCGGAGTGTTGCTCTGGGGAACCATCCTAAGCCTCATGCCAGCTCTAAATCAATCACTGTGGCCAGGGAAATGCTGTGCGCGGACTGACGAGGCCTGGGCTGGCGGTCCCTGAATTGATCTCTCAGGCAGTGAGTGGGGTGGGACAACCGGCTTAGCTTAGACCAGGAGGGGCCCACACTAGGAGCTGGGGCTGGGATCATTCCCACCCAAAGGGCGTGGCTGCTCCGCACTGGGGGAAAGGTGGGGTGGGCGGAAGGAGGTAACTACGGGTGTGCTCTGCATTCTCAGGATCTCCGTGCTTCCTCTCCCTGCCACCCAAGGGAACGTCCCATCTGTGCTTCAGGCAGACAGCCAACAGCTAAGTTGTTCCTTAGGCCAAACCCGAACTCCCTGGCCTGCTGCAGGCCCTGGAGCACAGGCTCCCACCCTGGGCTCGCTTTGTCTCAGAGAAGTGAATCCTCGGAACGCATAGTTCTTGTCTTCAGCAGCATCAAAAGGTCGTCGTCTGGAAGGTGCAGAGTTGATTTGCTTCCTAGGAGGCTTCAGGTGGGGGTTACAAAGAGATGTATCTGAGCCGAGCCCAAAGAATAGTTTATTAGAGCGGGCCTCTTTGTGATTAGAGGTGTCTGCCATTAGAGTAAGAAGGGGCCTCTGGAAATGTCTGGGTGAGGGTGTGAGGTCACATCTCTTTCCCCAAAGGGTCCTTTGTGAGACAGACCCTCAACGGACTCTTTGGGGAAAGGGATGGCAGTGGATCGACGGATGGGAAGGAGAGAAACCGAGGGACCGCCGTCTCCGGAGCAGCCCTTCCCTGGCCCACCCTTTCCTGCCTCTTTCTCAGATGCGGGATGGATGAGGCTTTAGTCCTTCCTGTTTCTTCTTGACATCTTAAAGTGAGTGATCCGTGTTTACGTGTTGGGGAACTGATGGAATAACAAGTTCCCTGCTCCTTTATTTCCTGTCCTTGATGTTCCTCTGCCTCCCAAGTTTCGGGTCATCTGTTTCTAGTCTGTCCACCCACCTGCGTCCCCTTTTACAATTTCCACCTCTGCCCCTTTCCTCATGGCCCTGCTCCTCCCACTGAGACAGCCTTCTGCGTATCTTGGCAGGCTGTCCATTTTGTTGTTGTTGTTGTTCCACCCTGCCCTGCATCAGAAGGCTCGGCCCAAACATGGTGTTCCCCTAGCGCAGCAGCGGGGCCTGGCACAGAGTCACCAGCTCACGGTGTGCATGGTGTGCCCCTAGCTCCTCAACCAAGAGCCAACTTAATCCCCAAGCTTCCAGCTTCGATTGGAGTTGGCACAGTTCATTTAATTTGGTAGATTGAGGGTCTTGGACTCAAAGTGAACAGATGGCCTACAGTCAACCAATATTTTAAAAGTAAACAGTTGTGTTGTACTCATGTGTTAGTTGCCAGAGGTCCAAAAAAGTAATATGTGGCCCTTATCCCAGAAGAGCTCACAATCTAATAATAGGACATTATACGGAAGCATCTAATTACAGCACAATGTGATTCTATAAAAGAAGCGTGAATTAGACCCTGCGAGAATGAAGAGGGTAAGGAGGAGGCAGCCTGCCCAGCTCTGCCTCCGGCAGTTTGGGGGAGCACTTTCCCAGCAGCCCCCGGACTGGGTGGCATGAGAAGACTGCACTTCCCTGCGGTGTAAGATGCATGAGGGAGACGCTTCTCGCAGCTCCCCTCTGTGCGTGACAAGCTCCAAGCTCGGGCTCTGCTGGTGAGCCACGGAGGAGTCTTGACTTCTGCCTGGGTCCACTGCCCTGAATCCTGGTTTGTTCTTCCCGTGCTATGAACTGGACCACCCGGAAGGACTTCTGACCTGTCCTCTTTAGACTCAGTTGACTTATTTCCCGAGAGCACCTCCCCCGCCATGCTTCCTCTGGCGCTGGGATTCGCAGCCCTCGGGAACTCTATGTCTAGGAGATGCCTTTCGCTTTTGGTGGCTGTTGTGTGTTAGCTCCGTCTTTCCGTTTCAGCTAGATCAGGGTCTCTGAGACACAGGGGTGGCCCTGGGAGAGAAATGGATGTATCAATACCACTTGGTGACTTCAACCCAAGGCTGAATCAAAGCGTAGAACAGCTTTGCTGTGAAGTGTGGCCACACGGTGGTGCTGTTTACCTCTTCAAGGCCTTGGTGGTTAAAATATCTCCCTCTGGCATCCCTGATTCTGGGACTGCCTGGCTGCACCCAGTCCCACCAGCCAGCCCTGACGCTCAGTGCGTTTCCTCCTTGGCATGCCTTCAGAGGGATTACTGTCTGCCATGGCGAAAGCGTTCAGGATCCCCATTACCCGAGATCCCAGGATTTGTCCTCAGAGGCTAACCAGTGACTGGCCTTGGGAAGCCTGTGGAGCTGGTGCTGCCCCTCCTTCACCCTCTAGACGAAGGGTCCCCCACCTCTGGGCCACAGACTGGTGCCAGTCCCGGCCTGTTAGGAACCGGGCCACACAGCAGGAGGTGAGAGCTTGAATGTAGTATGCTTGAGTCATCCACAAAACATACCCCCCTTCACCAGGTCCATGAAAAAACTGTCTTCCACAAAACAGGTCCCTGGTGCCCGAAAGGCTGGGGCCTGCTGTTCTAGCTGCTGCTTGGGTGCGGGAACGGGGTAGGGGGCCATCAGGGCTTCATCAAGGGCTCTGTGAGCACGGCCGTGGTCAGGGTGGTGAAGAAGAGCTGTCCTCTGCTGAGCCCCCATAAGGTGTTAAGCTCCTTACATTCACCGTCTGTTTGAAACTTTCCAACGTGTGTCACGAGGTAGGCATTACTTCCATTTCACAGGCCAGGAAACTGAGGCCAGGTGGGCGCGTGATCTGTCCGAGGCTACACAGACCGGGGGTGACTCTCCACAGGCCCCAGGTTCTCTTTCTCTGTGGGATTTGTAAGATGGCACCCCCCACCCCCAGTAGCATTCACAACTAACTTAGGGAGATGACTTCTAAAAGTATGTTTAATAAAAAAAAAGGTGACCACAGCTTAAAATTGATGAAAGATAGCTGCTTTTATTGACAGGAAAATAGTCACAATGTATTGCTAAGTGAGGAAAAGCAAGCCTGAGAAAAGCGAGTTAGTCCTCAGGGGAGGCGAACAGTGAGAGGCTTGTGCCCACCGCCCAGATTGGGGAGGCTTCCTCGGCTCCCCCCCAGTCACCCCCTGTCCCCCTCAAGGGTGAACCCTGTCTACTGTATACTGCCGGTGAGTGCTGTGTGCTCTGCGTACACAGGAAATAACTGACTGTGTATACTTTTAGGTTCAGATGCTTTCACCGCATCTAGCCTGGTGAGACGCATTCAAGTTGTTACATGTAGCAGAGGCCTTTTAAAATCGCCGAGCGCCGCCCCACTGACTGAATATACTGCTGGCTGGTGGACATTTGGGTGTGAATAAAGTTCCTATGAACCTCCTTCTACATGTCTTCTGGCTGACGTACTCACTCACCTCCTGAGTGTTTGGGTTGTTTCCAGTCTGAGGCCACATGAATAGTGCTTAAATGGGTGTTCTTGGTCCCAACTCTCGGGGTCCATCTGCAGGCAGCTCAGTGGGGTGCAGGTCTGGGGGTGTGCTGTGCCGCAGAGCCCGTGGATGTTCAGTTTCGGGAGACAGCCAGAGTGTCTTCCAACACGGCGGCAGTCCTGCTTGTTACGGACATGCAGCACCAGATGCAGAGTGTGTGGCTATGTTCCCTGGATGAGGACACGGAGAGGGAGGGAGTGGGGGGACAGGGAGGAGGAAAGGACATGACAGAGATTGTCAGCCTTGCAGACATGTTTTATCACAGAGTCACAGGCATGTCTAACACCGATTCTCGTTAGTGAGCTTTCATCTTGGAGGGTAATGCTTCAGCCTGGTCCCCCGTGCCCACAGGGGGCCTGGCTGTGGACCCCTGGGCTACTTGGGGTCTCTAAATGGTCCAGGCACTAGATGGACATCACTAAGCTGTTAACTCGGGTGCCAGCCCCCAATGAACTCCAGGGCTGTGGACTCATCACCCTGTCTTCTCTCCAACGAGGAGCGTGCAGACTCTTCTGTCCTGGGGGACTGTGCACAGCGCACCCGGAGGTGATTCAGGGGACATGGGCACCATCTGTGCTTCTGATAACGGAGGGGTCGGTATCAGCCATGTACTCCAGCTCCCCAAAGGGGCTGTGGGGTGTCAGGATAAAGGGCTTGTCTTTCTGAGGCTTTGCAGGGGAGAGCGGTGGTTTTGGCGACTCTCAGCAGGTCCCTCAAAATTTCGGACACACAATGCACCCACACACCTTGAAGGTGGGATCTGGACCCTATGTCCAGGTACCCCTGGCCTCTCACCTCAGCTCATCAGCATCCAGTGGGCAGGACGGTTCCTCCCCAGCACCTGGGACCCTGCTTCAGGCAGCTGCAGTTGCTGGAGCCCAGGGCAGGGCTTTTATTGTGAAAGGAGCTCCCCCCTTCCGTGCTTTCGGGGAAGTGGGGAGGCTGGGCTGGAGGAGCGTCAGGGACTTTGAAAACTCTGCAAATGTCCCTAGCTGATCTCTGCGGCCCCGGGCTGCGGGAGGGCTCCCGCAGACCCCCAGATCCCGCGTGCATTAGCCCAGACCTCCCCTAGTAACTCCACCCAGGGAACACCCCGCGTGCATCGCCCGCCCAGGAGTGGTCGTGGGGCCATTTGGCTGCTGGGAAGCTGTGGACTTGGGTCTCAGAAACCCACATCCAGGGAAGCCCCACGAGCCAGAGCCACCGTGCCGGGCGACCTGGGTGCAGCAGGGTGAGCTGGTGAGCCGACTGAGCGCCAAGGAGCAGCGGGTCCAGCCACACCTCGGGGGACATGGTAGGAGCCACCGGAGGGGAAGTGCTGTGGAAGGGTGGGGTGGGCACCCAGACAGGTGGCCGTGGGCAGTGCACACCCACTATGGGCATGCAGAGCCCTTGAGGCTTCTGGGGCCAGAGTTGTTCCTGAAGTTTCCATGGGAGCGGTGGTGGCTTTCATTTCTGTACCCAGGACAGGGGTGGTCATCTGTGCTGCTTGCCCTGGCAGGGAGGATCATGATTTTGGGCTTTCGTTATTGACCCGCACCCCCTGGCTGCACCCTAACTCCCTCTCTGCTCGGCATAAACTTTATCCAACCACAGCACAGGAGAGGAGAGGATTCTGGGGGACACTCAGGGTTGCCTCTGATGGGCCAGGCACCTGGAAGTCACTTTATTTGCTGGAAAATGCATGTGAACTTTATATTATCTTCTATAGCTGAGCCACGTTTGAATATTGAAAAGTAATGCCCTGCATTTATTACCATAGAACCACATTGGCCCCGGGAAGGTTCTGCTGCCTGGCTCCCAGTCCCCCCCCCCCCCCCCGCACCTCCCAGGACCACAGGGCAGGCGTGGGAGCGCTGGTCAGTCTGGGTGTCATTCACGAACCTGGGGGCCTCGTGAAAGTAGCTCTTTCATCCACTGAGCTCACAGACACCAATGAGCAGGAAAGATAGACACTTCGGGAAAGTGACCCAGACAGGCAGGCACTGGCTGGAACCAGCAAAGGATGGGGCAGGGGGCCAGGAATCCTCGGGAGTAACTTCAGTTTGCTCCTCCGTAGAATGAGAGACTGGACATCTTGTCCATGGAGGCTCCATTTATATCCAAGAGTAGATGATGGGTGGGTGACGCTGAAGTGGGACCCCAGCCCTAGAGGTGACCTCTTCTTAGCAGGGACAACTTAGAGGGTGTGAGGAAGAAGGGGTTCTCAGCCCTGGTTCTGACTGCTCCCCAGAAATACCTGGGGGGCCAGACCACGGGATGTTTTTAAGGCTCCCCAGGTGCTCGCAGCATGCAGCCAGGACTGAGAACCCCAGGCCTCAATGACTGAGGGACCAGGAAAGGGGGGGATCAAATCCGCCCTTCCCCAGGGGTTCCTGCCTCTGTCAAGCAGCCCCACCCCCGGCTGAGGTCCTGAAATGGAAGGTTTTGGTGAAATTCACCCGGGAAATGATACAGGCTACATGCGCCTCTTGGGGAACCCTTCCCCAGATAAACCTCTTTCAACGCATCAAATCTGAGATGTGAACTTGGTCAACTTCTCTGGAGACAGGAGCCTTTATCCAGGAACTCCTTACCGCTGCCGTGCTGTGGATCCAAGGTGCATAGGAAGGGAGAGCCTGAGCTAGAAATACAAAGCTGATAGTCTGGAATCCTTAAATGTCTTTTGGCAAAAGTAACCCCAGTGCTGCAGGACCCGAGGGTGTCTCTGACCATCCTGAGGGGGTGCTGGCCTCTGTGGGGCGTGGGAGCCCTTGCTGCTCGTCCTTATGGGAACGGTGGGGGACTGGATGTGTGCTCCATGTCTGTGCTCGGGTGGAAAATATTGAAGCGAAGACTATGACTGCCACATTTAAAAAGAAAAAGTTTTCTTTCTGATTCTTGGTGGGTAAAGCATTGACAGCCATCCAGCCAACTTCTGTCTTCAGGTAACCATGGTTACCATTGTGCTGTGCTTCCTACTCCCGAGGAGTGTTTTAAAGGGTTGAAATCATACCGAACGTGCTGATTTACAGCCTGATTTGTTTCATTCGCCTTTTTATCAAAGCTAGTTTCCATGACGACCTCTCCGCAAAGAATCTACATGACTGTGTTTTTAATGCTCCATTCCAGGAGTTGGATAGCCATCTCCCTGCCTGTGGACCTTCCACTTGGGGGCTGTTTTCAGGGGCACATGGCCAACCTCTGATGGTCCCTGGACACAGGGGGTCTGAGAGCCTGGCTGAGTGGGAAGCAGGCAAGCTCCTGGGGATGAATTGATTCTTCAGCCTCTGCATCTCAGATTGTGCCGCAGCCGGGCACCCTTGGGGACCCAGAGCTAGGGAGGCATCTGTGTTCACTCTGTGCCGATGGGAATGGGGGAGCCCCAGGAGAGCCCACCTGTGGGTCAGCTCTCCTCGACAGAGCCAAGAGCTGAAACCCCTGGAGGTGAGCTCGGAGGGGAGTCTCCAGGTGAAGGAGCTGAGTCCACCCTCAGAGCCAGCACAGGGCCCCGGTCTCCTAGCTCTTGCACTCCTCTACCACCAGCATACGGGTCCCGTCACAGACACAGGGGCCTCTTCGCAGACTGGAGACATTTGGGGCGGCTTGGAGTGGTGGCGAATAGGCCAGGGGTTTAACATCGGAATGCGGTGTGTGCCGGACGAGGCCGCCCTGTGGCTCTGAGTGAGCACTCGCTGAGTGCCCTGAACCTCAGGCTCCTTCTCTGTAAGATGGGGCGTTAATAGTGGGCTGTTCGGAGGAGAGAATGGAACCAGAGATGAAAGCACTGGGAGCCCCAGAGGTGCTATAGCAACGAGGGTTTCCCACCGAAGCAGGTGTTCTTTTCCTCAAAGCAAACGGTAAGGAAGTCACCACGTGCTCCCCCAGCACCAGCCCAGGGGGTGCGTCTGGGACACCTCTCTACATGTGGGCCAGTGCAGGCAGTTTCTATTCTCAAGTAGTTTTCTTGCTCCTTTAAATCTCTCCCTTCAGCAAGCAGGAAATGCCCAGTCTGCGGGAGACGGCTGCCCTGTCTTTGTTCCAGGGCAGTCCTTCCTTGCTGGGTGGGAAGGCAGCCTGCCTGCCTGCCCAGGGCTGGGGGAGTCCCTCAGGAGGCCAAACCGGTTTTGGAATCAGAACTGGGAATCCAGGCCTCCGGCCTGGCCCCACCTGCCGGCGTCTGACACCCTCCGAGTTGTGGTCACGCCCCTCACCTGCAGCTCCTGCTGCATACCTGCACCAGGTGAGTGCAGGGCTGGCTGGGAGCACAGGGTTTTAAACAACCCACCGGCCCCAACCACACCAAGCAGGAGTTGGTCCAGAAACAGTGGGTTGGAAGTGGGGGTGGAGGGTGGGTTGGCCTCACAGAGAAATGAGTTCCTTAGCTGTTTCAAGGGCCAGTGGGAGAAATGGGCATCAGGTGAGCCTCAGAGATGCTGACAACCACCCCCATGAGAGGCCGGGGAGGTCTAGCCCTTTCTCTGCACCCAACCTACCAACTCGGAGACAGAGTGTGTCAGCCTTCCTGGAGGCCCCGGCCCCATGAGCCACCTGGCTGCCTTTGCTTGGATAGTTTTGGTTGTGACTGCAGAAGTACTTCTGCCTGGGGCACCTGGGGCGTCTGGGGCGCAATCCCTGTGTTGTCCGGTGTGTCCACACCGGCCTGTGTCTGACAGCCTGACCATGAGGACACAGCAGTGGTTTGTGGGTGGCCCCCAGGCTGCCCTTGTCTGTGTGGACCCCTGTGTCCCAGTCCCCCACCCTCCCCCCACCCCGCACATAAACACAGACTCATATCCCTGGAAGTGCTATTCCCAAGGGCCTGGTGCCTCCAGAGTGGGAGGTGATTTGAGGCAGCGGCTGGTGAGTTTGGGGAGTGGAAGGGAGGGAGAAGGGGGTGGAGGGTGAGGAACCAGTGGGGCTTTGTGCTGATCTCCAGGCCTCGACTGGTCCCAATGACATGTGTCTCCCTTGGGCAGGGTCTGGGCCAGTGGCTTTGGAATTCTTGAGTGGCACATCTAGAAGGCCACAAAAGGGGAATTCATAGTGTGTGCAAGAGTGTGTGTTGGTGTTCCCTCTTTCTTCTGGCTGCCTTGGCATTCATTCATTCATTCATTCATTCATTCATTCATTCAGAAAATGCTTGGTTTAGGGCTACATTGTGCGAGGGCAGAAGGTACCACAGTAACACAGATGCTGCTTCTGGGGAATACTCGGGCTAGTGAGGCTGCTTGTGTGTGCCTGTGTGTGCACCTGTGCGGCTGTGCACGTGGGGTGGAGCAGGCAGTAGGTTCAGGGGAGAGGGAAGCACAGAGAAACGTTTCTTTCTCATGAGCCAAATGCTCTGATGAGGATGCAGAGAGGCGGGACTCCT
The DNA here is from genome assembly GCA_004024845.1 of Tonatia bakeri. Taxonomy (NCBI): domain Eukaryota; kingdom Metazoa; phylum Chordata; class Mammalia; order Chiroptera; family Phyllostomidae; genus Tonatia; species Tonatia bakeri. The sequence goes on from PVIA01005114.1 coordinate 109,337, forward strand.
GCTGGATGTCCCCAGCCTGAGCCGTGGGGGATACAGCAGGGGGGGCTCCAGGACAGGGTGGGGAGTGTCCAAGGACAGCCTGGATTCTGTCGAGTGAAGAGAAGAGACGCCACGACACATCTGCCAGAATGACTGAAACACAAACCGCCCGGACAGTGTCAAGGGCTGCCCAGGACCCAGAGCGACGGCAGCTCATTGGGAATGCACAGCCACACAGCCACACCAGGAAGCCGTTTGTCCGTCTCTCCTGAAGTCAAACACACGCTTCCCGCACACCCAGAAATCCTGCGTGTTCCCCCAAGAAGAATGACAACGTATGTCTCTACAAGGACCTGGGTCCAGCTGGTTACTGTAGCTTTGTTTACGACCTCCCCAAACTGGCAACACCCCAGATGCTTCCTGGCTGCAGACTGGGTAAGCACACGGTGAGCCCGGTCTGCCGCGGGCTTGGCCTCGAAGAGAAAGGCGCTGCTATGTGCGGCAGCGTGGGTGAGTCCCAGAGGCATTAGGCTGAGGGGAAGATCTCAGTCCTGAGGCTTCTGTGATGTGGGACTCGGTTTGTATGGTATTCTGGAGAGGTTGGAACTGTAGGAACAGAGAACAGGTGATCGTTGCCTGGGGTGGGGGGGTGGAGAGGCTATGACTCCCCAGGGTCTGGACGGGGGAGCGTTTCTGGGGTGACAGAACTGTTAGGTGCTGATTGTGGGGGTGGTCACATGAGTCCACACATGTGTTCAACCTCCTAGAACTGTACATTAAAAATTTTACTTTTATTTTATGTGAATTTAAAAAAAACGTATAACAAGAGAAGGAGGGAAAGGCAGCCTAGCAGAAGGAACAGCATATGCAAAGCCCTGGAGGCAACAGTGAGCTGTCCAGGTTGGCTGGGAGAGAGTTCGGGGGAACCTCCTAGAAATGGGGCTGGAGGCAGAGCCCGGCTCTGGGGCATGAGGGGTCTCCACACCCAGCCAGGAATTTGTGTGGTTACCCTAGACAGAGGGGGCAAGGGAGGGCTTTTGAACTTGGAGAGGTGGGGTTGTGTTTGCATTTTGGAGAGCAGTTTGGGGGTGGGGTGCAGGGAGTGGAGTGGAGTGGAGGGGGAGCGTGGAGGGGTGATCTTGATGTTGGTGGACAGGTGTGGGGGATGGGCCCTTCGCTGGCAGAGGGAGCAGCGGGGAGAGAGAGTCAGGTAGAACTTCCAGCCCTTGGCATCCTCAGACGGGGAGCTGGAGGACAGGTCGGGAGTGACTTCAGGTTCTGGTCCGGGCATCTGGGTACACAGGCCTCTCCTGCATGCCTGCCTCCCTCCTCCGCATCTTCACTCTTATCAATCTAATGCGCCTTTCAGTCACCCTTAGAAGTAATCATGATATAGAAGTAACTTATTTAAAAAAGGTATCAGTCATTTTAATTCTATCAAACAGATAATTATATTATATTCTTAAGAGCAATGTTGAAGTTTTGACACTTCCCCATAATCCTCTGAACTGGTTTGGCCTTGATAATTGTAAAGCTAGGACAGGGAGAGTTGCAATGCTAAATGACAATGATCATTATGCCGCTTCGCCACCTTGCCTTTGGTCCTCCGTGCCCTCTGCCAGCCAGCACAGCCACACCAGACCCGGCTTCCTGGCCGCCCCTGCTGGAGGGTGGGCCGGGCTGCGGCCGCTCCATCTCACCTGGCCCGGCTTCCCTAACTGCTGTGGGCTTGGGTTTCTGCTAAGTGGCAGTGGGAAGGGGCTGTGTCACATGCTGTTTACTTGTGGGCAGTTTTTGTTTGGCTTATGAGGGTGTTTGCTTGCAACGAGCCAACAACCTCTTCAGAACCATCTGGAGAATTCAAATCCTTCTGTCTTGGCTTGGGCAGCAGGTTCGTGGTTTTTAGGAGCCAAGCCGGGTACGATTTTTCCAGATACACCACCAGCCAAAAAGCTGGTCAAAGACAGCGGAGGGGACAGGGCTGGAAGAGAGGAAGGGAGAGAACAAAGCAGCCACTCGGAGCCAGAGCTGCGTGGATGGGAGATGAGGAGATTGAGGCTGAGACCGCAAGGACTGGCTGGGGAGGTCCTCCCGCCTGGGGGCCCCCGGGCTGGAGCAGACCGCAGTGAGAGCATTCTCCTGGGGCCCGCCCGGGGCTGTGCGGGACTGGGGCTCTCAGCCTGGGTGCCGCCCTGCAGCAGAGCAGGGATGCTTTCCGCTGGCCCGGCTGGCGAGGACTGACTGCCACCACCTGTGGGCACTGCCCTGGCCCAGGTCAGCCTGGTGCTCCTGCCCGGGGAGCGTTGTCAGCAGGATAGACGCAGCTCGTCCAGGGCACAGTGCGGCCTCGCCTCTGTCCGGACTGGTTTTGCACCAGCACCATGAGGAGGCTTCCAGTGTACCTGGCACCGGGGAATTCTCAAGAGACTCTGTCAAGGATTTAAAAAGTGGCTTTAGTTCATCTAAATGCTTGAGGATGTGCTTCAGTGGGAAGGGAAGACCCAAGATAGTCAAACCTGTAACACAGAAGCATCACAATTTCCAAAAGTGCATTATCCGCACAACACCCTTCATCCTTTTCCCCAAAGGAGGTGAATGAGGTCCAGACTCGGGGACAACGGATGGCCCCCAGAGCAGCCACAGAGGGTGGGCCACTGCACCCTGCTCTGATGCAGGAGTGTTTGCTGCTGGGAGGGGCCAGAGCCAGACTCCAGCTGTGCTTGGCCCAGTGGGGGCTTGGGGTTGCACTGTCTGGGACCCCTGGGTCCAGTGGAGGTGGAGGCTGCAGCCGCCAGTTTGCTTGGAGGCTGGGATGGCCAGTGAACAGGCCGTGTGCATGTCCGACCCCGTCCTGGGAGGCGGGTGGGCCGGCCACACAGGCCTCTTTCTTCTGGACTGAGTGGCTCTGTTGTCTGTCTGCACAGAAGCTCAGTATTGCACCTCCTGGGGGACCTGTACCCTGGCTCTGGACCCAGTGGTTGGCAGTGGGTGGCCTCCTAGATAGCACGGGCCTTCCCTGCTGGTTGCCCACACCCCTGCCATGGTGTACAGGTCCTGGTCGGAGTCCGCTGGCCGAGTGCTCTCTACCCCCAGCCACACCCAGCTACCCCCACTTTTCCCAGAGTCCTAGAGAGCCCGCTGCAACCACAAAGGTGCTATTGTGTTTCCTTCTTTCCGAAAGTTTTCTCCTGCAATGGTAGTTAAAATCCCTTGGGGAGGGGGTGCGGATGGCTGACTGGGCAGTGCCCCCCCTGCTGGCAGTCAGGAAGGGCTGCTGGTGCCTGGTTCACACTCATCTCCCTGGCAGGGGCCCAGCGTGGCCGGGCTTCAACCGAAACTGCCACAGCTCTGTACTTGGTGCAGCTGTACAGCACGAGGACGCCAGAGCGAAATGGTAATCAGAAGTGAGTTGAAACTCTGCTCAGCACCTTGGATGAGTCGGCGAACTTTAACCTCTCAGCCTCAGTTTCCCCGTGAAGACGGCGCTGCCCCCTTGTGGGCTGGTGTGTTCGGTGCTGTGGTGAGCATAGATAGCACTTGGTACAACAGCCACCGGTAGGCAGTAACGTGTTCAATTAATGGGAGCGGTGATGACCCTGTCCCCAGGGCAACAGACGGGGCTGGAGGCGCAGCAAGGCCTGGGCATCCAGGACAGTTAGTAGGACCCCGCAGGGATCTGCAGGGGCAGCATGAGTTGGGGGGCTGCCTTGGACCCTAGATCCTGTGAGAAGGGGCTCTGGATTGGGGGATATGTGTTGTGAATGGACCGCCTTCAGGTCAGCCCATGGATCCGCCCCTATAACGGTGAGCTACAGAAAGATGCAATCAAGTGGTAGACATAAAAGCAGGCCTAGTTCAAGGTCCCTTTAAAAAAATTAATTTATTTTCCAGTTACAGTTGACACACAGTGTGATCATAGCTTCAGGTGTACGACATAGTGATCAGACATTCACACACCTTGCGAAGTGGTCACCCCAGGGAGGCTAGTTAGGGTTTCTTGACCTTAAGATTCAGGGGAACCCTAATCCCCTGAATCTTGGAACTTGGAGAAAAGTCCCATCTCCGACTGAAATGCAGCGTATCCTCAACAAGGCACATAGGCACCAGCCACGGCAGGGTTAGCAGACCTGTGACTGTCACCAAGAGGAAACAGGTATTTCCATCACGTGCGTGGAAGCAGATACTTTGAAATATTGCCTTCACTCCTCACTACTTGGAAAGTGCATTTGTCAGCACATCTCTGTCCCGGACAGCCCAGAGAGAATGTGCTGAATTCTTTTCAACGGTCCACACCCCAGCCCAAGAGCATAATGTATGGCTATTAGTCCAAAGGCAAAAGGAGAAAATTTCCAACCAATGACAGGAGCTCCAAAATTCCGTCTCTCCTTTGGTCCCCACACTGGTGCTCTTGTGGGCTGGAACAAAATGATAATTCAGCTCTGGCTGGTGTGGCTCAGTGGATTGAGTGCTGGACTGAGAAGCCAAGGGTCACCAGTTCGATTCCCAGTGAGGGCACATACCTGGGTTGTGAGCCAGGTCCCCAGGAGGGGGCACTCGAGAGTCAACCACACATTGATGTTTCTCTCCCTCTCTTTCTCCCTCCCTTCCCCTCTCTCTAAAAAATAAATAAATCTTTTAAAAAATGGTAATTCAGTTTGGGGTGGGGAGGGGGCCCTTGGGGCTGGCAGGGCTGCTGCAGTGTATAATCAAATGTAGAGACCAGAGCCCAATGACCAGCAAGTGGAAGGAGAGACAAAAGACATGACAGTTGTCTCCCTCCCGTCTGGGAGAAGAGTTAACACCCCACCTGAAGGGCTTGCATTCTCCCCACGGGTTCCAGGAGCACCCACCATGGGGTGAACCCTGTGGGCATTGTCAGAAAGCTATCACCATGGTGACAATAGTGACAGTAGTGACCCCATTGAACCCGACTCTGCGCCAGGCTCTGTTTTGACTGCTGTGCCTACAACAGCTCGTAAAACTCTCATGGTACGTAGTGGAGTGATTTTGTTTCCATGAGTGACAAGTCACACTGTCCTCCCACCAGAACATCACCTTCATGAGGGGAGTGACGTCCGTCTGTTTGGTGCTTGACGCGTCTCTTCGGTCAGGAGTGGTGTGGGCTCCGGAGTGTCTGCCCGGCAAACTAATAAGTGGGCCCTCCTGGGAGGGAGGTGTTATTCTTATCACCATTGTACAGATGAGGAAACCGAGGCCCAGGGCCGCCCAGCAAGGACACCATCCAGTGGTGTCCTTGCAAGAAATCACCATCCAGACAGCCTGGCTCTGAGCTCGGCGTTAACGGGCTGGGGATGGTAGGGAAGCCTGCTGAGCTGCCACCTCCTCTGGGCCCCAAAATGAAACTTGGCAACCAGCCTGGGGGCTGGAGAAAGGTTGTGGTGAGCAGATTTCCCCTGGGGGCTCATCTTACGGTTGGAGACCCAGTGGGGCCCTCTGGGACTATTTGGATGTGGGTGCTTAGTCCCTTGCTGAGCTGAGGCTTGTGGGCCGCGGGCCATCCCCACTGAGCCTGATGACTTGTGGCCTCCCTGGAGAATGTGCGTGAACCCCAAGAGGCTGTTTGTCTTTCTGATGACACGTAGGTTACTCTGTCCCTGGAGCAGAGACCGGGCAGCTGGCTGCGCCAGGGACCTTGTGCAGAAGTGCACATTCCACACTCCCTCTGTGTACTGAGCGGTGAGTCAGAGCTGGGGCTGGGACGTGGGCTGGAGCACCACTCCCTCAGTGGTGGGGCCGGGGGTCTGGGAGGGGCAGCCCCACGAGCCAGGGCTCCTGGCTCGGTGTACGTGGTGCAGAAGTTTTTCTTCCTGCCCACTCTCCACCCTCTGCAACCCATGCCTCGGGTGACAAGCAGAGTCACAGGAAGGTAGTTTTGTGTGTGGCTGTGTCTGGGGATTGTCGAAGGACTCTGGGATCCAGTTGCTGGGTCTGAGGGTGGTCAGACCCTCGGCGGGTCCTGTTGGTCCTGCTGCTGGCCTCCACCCCCTGTGCTGCAGCAGCGCCCCCTCTTGGCATGACTATTCTGTCTCCCAGATGGCAGGCATTCAGTGTGCAGGTTGCCGTTCTCTGGAGAGAATGGGGGAAGGTGGGGTCGGGGGATAGGTCTGGGATTCACAGACCTGGAGACAATCTTCAGATGGGAAAACAACACATCTTTTTCCAAAAATGCACCTGGGTCTCTCACCCAGGGCAGTCGCTGCAGATTCTTCTCCCAGCCACCCATCACATGAGCCCGTGCAGGGAGGAGCCTCCTTTGCCACCTCCCCCTCCCACCAGCTGACGTGCACGCATGCACTGTGACTCTGGAATAATTGTAAGCATTTGACAGTTACCTCATCTAATTTGCATGGTTGCCTATAAGGTTGTGTCTTAGGTTGGCTTCCCCCAGAAGCAGACCTTCCAACAAAGATTCCAGTGCAGGTAGTTGATTTGGAAGCTGCCACCAGCAGACACTGGGCCAGGGTGGGGTGGAGCAGGGGGCAGCCTGTTTGGGAGGCAGCGTGCCTGCTGCTGCATTTTCAGACCACACCCCTCCCTGCCAGCATGCCCTCGGTGTTCTGGACCAGCTTGGTGCTCACGGGCGCCTCTCCACAGCCAGCACCCTCCACCTCAGCCAACCCCAGGGTGTCAGAGGGTAGGCATTTCCTTGGTCTAACTCTGTCACATTGCCTATAACACTTCTGAGTAGCTGAGGTTGTCAGGAATGCAAACAGGAAAAGCACATTCCTGCTTTGTAAATACTTTCCTTCTGACACGTGCTGTTTTAGAGCCTACGCCCATGCAGCTAACCGTCAGGTCGTCTGACAAGCTGCTGAAGTCATGGTCAATTCAGTTTCCATTGCATGAGGGGCAGCGTGCGGCGTGCAGGACGCTGAAGACTAATTTCTCCTGCTTGCTAGTGTTGCCTTTTAAAGTCTTGCCCTGGACCTATTTCCCTAACTTCAGGATAGTTCACATTCTCTTGAAGACAGGGAAAACCGCATTCCGTGGGACCCCTTGGCACCACCGTGTGCTGGTGAGGGACCCAGGAGATGCCTGTCACAGGAGGGCTCTTCGTCCCCTTGCCACCTCTGTCCCCCACCCTCCCCACCCCGGGCCAGCAGACACTCCATTCCAGATGCCGGGGCATCAGATCTGCAGCTTGGCAGGACTCTGTCTCACCAGGACTCTGGTGCTGTGAGCTAGACCAGAAAGCCTGCTTGGGGTCAAGTGTGGGCCAGGCCCCACTTCATGACCCAGAGGAGCCGAGTGTCACCCTTACAGCTCTTCTCCTTGGTGGAACTTGGGGATCCACAGTCCCGGATGAGGGACCCTGCCTTCCAACACTGGATGCAACCTAATCCCAACAGCCTGCGGTCTCATCTGGCCTGGGCTGGGTTTGGCCCAGCCGGACCAGGGCAGGAGGCCAGGACGGACGAGAAGGAGCCAGCGTTGTGAAATACCGTCTGTCTCCGCGTGGCTCGCGCAGCCCTTACCGGGAACGTGGACAGGGAGGCGGTGCCTACTTGTTTACCCAAGGCCACAAAGCTGAGGGGAGTGCCAAGGGGCCGACGGCGTCCCTTTCGAAAGAGGAGAAGTGAGATTTGAGGTCAGGCCACCGCTGGCTTCCAGGAACACTTATCCCAGTAGCCTCAGGGAGACATTAGAGGCAGCGGGGAAGGTGAGGGCGCAGGTCGTGAGAGCCCTGGCACTGGGCGCTCTGGGGCACAGATACTTCTACTTATGGGGCCAGGGAGAGGCAGTCACACTTGCTTTGGAGGCGGAGTGTCCCAGGGCCAGTTGGATCCTTGGCTGGCCGCTCTTTCCTGCGGGCTCCGGGACCGGCCCGCTGCCTCCGGCACCCTCCCTTCACCCTGAAGTTGCGTGTGTGTCTTCTCTCAGCGTCCCCCGCGCAGCCCCCGACCCTTGCTATAGTCACCCACACCCTCCTTCCCTCTCCGGCGTCTTCTTAGGGCTGGAAATGACACAGCATGGAAACCGGGTGGGTAAGAAACCTGGGTGGACCATCGCTACCCTCCTTCCAAATGAGAATGGGGCCAGGGTGGCTCTGGGCCAGACCTCCTGCGCCACAACCCGTGGTAGGTGGTCTAGTGTGCTTCTCAAGACGGAGGGTCTCAGGGGTGAAGGTGCCACCGGAATGTTCCTTTGCTGTGGTTTTACTTTGTTCAGGCAAGATTCAGCATCTGTTCTAAGGCAGGAGGAAGAACGGAGAGTGTCTCCGTTTTTTTGTTTGTTTGTTTTAAGGGTAGTTTTGATCAGGAGTTCGTTTTCACCCAATCTGCTCTGTGGGAAGCCGACAGCCCCGTCGGCTGGCGCTGCGCCGTGCTGCAGGTCCTCGCTTGCCGTGGCGCCTGTGTTTTCCGTGGCATCGGCCCGAGCGGTCTGGAGCCGTTTCTGTTTTAATGCGGCATTTCTCAAACATGCCGTGGGCTCCCAGGGGCCCAGGACCTGTCTGTGCCCTGGTTTGAAGCTGGGCAGTTCAGTGTGGTGGCCGCCAGCTACCTATTGAAGGGTGGCCGGTCTGAACTGGGACGTACCTCTGTGTGAAATCCACACTGCATCTCAAAGACATGTGATAGAAAAAATGTAAGCTATCTCATTACTAGTTTTTATATTGATAACATGTAGAAATGATAATATTTTGGATCCATTTAGCTAAGAATAAAGATTATTAAAATCAGTTTCATCTGGCTTCCCCCCTCCCCCCTTTTAAAATGTGGCTGATGGGGCATTTGAAGTTCCATGTGGGGTCAGGACCCCAGTTTTGTCGGGCAGCATGGAGCTGGGTGACAGAGGTGCGGAGCAGAACCTCCTTCTCCAACGCCTCCATCCTCCAAGGCCACGCTCAACCACTCCCACGCCCTGGTTTCCTGACCCCATTCCCTCGACTTCACCTCTGAATGTTTGGGAACTCCAGGTGTTCACGAGACCCCGATTTTCTTATTGCAATGCCCCTGGTCTCCATGTTCCATGGATTTCTCCATCTTGGCACTCTCCTGGTTTACACAAGAAAATGTTTATTTTATTTGGGCCCAGGACCCCTTCAAATTACCTTCAGTTCACCATGGGTAAGTATGCATGCATTTTTAAGGAATAACAGATGAGCACAGTCAAACCCAAATATCTCCCGGCCAGAGCCGTCCTGTGTGTGAAGAAGGCAGACTGCTTCCGGGTCAGAGGTCTCCAGAGTGGGTTCCCTCACCTGCGTGGGCACCCCAGGCAGTCCACCGGGTTACGGTCTGAAAAACTCAGAGCTTCTGGTGACATTTACTTTACCTAATCCTTTTATGATTTTTAAATTTCTTGTTCACGTTTTATAACGAATATATTCATGTAGCGCTACCTGCTTATGATTCTTAAAAACTGGGAGAAATCATTTGTAAACATTTGTACCACCCAAGATGTCATCAGCAGGTTTTGAGACCTCTGGGTCAAAGAAAGGGGTTGTGCCCCCTGGTGTGAACTGAACCCCACCCCTGTGTCAGGTTTGAACTTGTGCCCTTCATTCTTTCACTCACTCACACGTTCATCAAGGATCTACCAGGTAGTTGCTTCGGTGGCATTTGGTGGCAATTGCTTTGGATTCTGAATCGGTTGTTTTTCTGCCTGACTCTTGGCTGGAAGGAGTCTGGGTGGGCTTCAGATGCTCGGGGATGGAGAAGTGAGGAATGGAGGCCTCTTTTCTCGGGCCGGCCAAGGTGACCTTCAGTGCTCAGCGTGACTTCACAGAGATGCCTGGGTCGGGCAGCGAGAGCCGCTCGGGTTAGTGGCTCTGAGCGAAGGCTCTCTGCTCCCCGTGTGGCAGGGAGCCTCGGAGATTCCACACGTGCCCTTTCCCCACGGCCCCCTCAGGGGTCTGGACTCACCTGCCCCGTGGCTCGTTAATTCATTACGACACAGAACATCAGCCAGCTAGAGAGAGATCGTCACAGGAGCGCCCACACCCACTCGGCCGTCCTTTCCTCGAGAGAAGATACTTCCTTGGATGACTAACCGCGGCTTCCCCGGGCTTCTCTCTCCTCCTCTATCGAACACAAGAGAGCCTCTGGAAGTTGTTTCCAGTTTTGATTGTTGCTTGTTAACTTCCTCTGCAGAAGATGAGGATCTGGGTCTTTTCCCACCTCCACCACGCGCGTGCACGCGCACACACGTACACACACACACCCGGTCTCATCGTTCATCCTCCGGGTGTGATTAGATGATAATTTTGGTTAGATCCCTGTTTACATAATTATGACTGACAAATTGCCACGAACTTGATGACTTAAAACAACACGAATTCATTCTCGTGTAGCTCTTGATTCCGGAGGTCTGAAATGAGCCTTGCAGAGCCCGGCTCCAGGGTCCTTCTGCTCCTCCCGCCCCCCAGCCCTCTTCAGCCCAGGCCTCCCGCCGGAAGGAGCTCTGCGTTCCATCCCCAGAGGAGAAAGCACCTCTTAGCATCTTTGTTACAAATGAAATGCGGCCAAGTGGGCTGAGAGAGTTTAAATGTCCCTTTCTATTACTGTTTTTGAAAAATCATTTTCATTTTGGCTGAGCCTTTGCCAATGCAATTGCTCGAATTGCTTTCTTATTTCCATGAGGGTGTGGAGCATGCCTTTGGATTGGATCCCTGCCGTCTCCAAATGTAATGTTCTCCTTACTGTGTTCATAGACGGTATTTCCTGGGGCTCCTCCCCCGACTGACAGCCATCGATCACTCTTCTAAGACATCAGTGGGTCTTCGTCTCCATCTGCAGTGCCAGCGGTTGCCATTTGTTCCACAGGGAGGTCCCCACCGTGTCCCCAGGTCGCTGTGTCCCTGCAGCGAGGCTATGGAGTGCAGCAGCAGCACCCGGCAGACAGCCGGGGACTCATTTGCTTGAGGGGCATGCGCTTCGACTCTGAGTCAGGAGGCCTTGCCCTAAACCCCTGCCCTGGCAGTGGGCCCCGCCTGTGCCGAAACCTCCAAGGGCCTTTGCCTGTCCAAATGCTTTCCTCCTGACGTGCCAAGGAGAGCCTTTGCATGGGGCGGTTAGGCAGGGTGAGGAGGAGGTGAGAAGAGATTTTTGTTTTCGAGGACTGTTTTCTATCCTTGAGACCCCGCTGTGTGGACCACCATTGACAAGCCTGGGCTGTCTCCTTGACTCCGCACCCACTGGCTACTGCAAGTCAAGACTCCGAAGCCATGGGCAGCAGAATCCCAGGTTCGTTTCCTACGCTCAGCCCCTCCCTAAACTCCCCTCGGTCTCCAAGATTCTCGAATCTTCCTCCCTCCCTCCCTCCCTCACTTCCTACCGTCCTTTCTTTTGAAACTTCTGTGATGGAGCGATGGGCTCTGGGGAGAATCCACATCCTGCCTGCCGTGGACTCCCTTTGTGACCTTGAGCGAGGCACTTCTCTAAATCTTAATTTCTATAGTTGTAAGATCACCAGGACAGTACGTACCTTGCAGGGGGTTGAGAGTGCCTGGCACGTGGTACGTGCCCAGTAAGTGGCTCCTGTTAGTAGGATCTGCTGCATTCACCTCTCGGGTCAGATCTACTCAGTTTCCTGGCCACAGTCTGCAGGACGCTTGAGCTGAAAGGAACTTGGGCACCGCCTGGTTCTGGAAGGAGTGGGAGCGTAGATACCTGCCTGGTTTTGAGATCATGCCCGAGATCTCATTTGAGGATAACAGATGATTGATTGGAAACCTGCTTCTGATGCTACCTCTCGAGGTGCCCAGAGTTGAGTGGGTCAGATGGTGGCATTCTCTCATTGATATTCTTCTATTTAATAAGGCGGGACTGGAGACACAACGGAATTATTTTCATTTTGGGAGAAAATTAAATGCAGCCTGAGAACACACTTATTTTCCATCGACTTGTGCAAACTGGCTGCCACCTACCCTGAGCTCATTCAAGCGTCATTTTACAGATGACGTGCCCGGTCCCAAAGAGGTGACCCTCCTTTGAGAGCAGGGCCCACCTGGAGACCCAGCGCAGTCTTTCAGAATCAGGGCTGCAGCCGCCCCTTCCCAAGGCAGCACAGCAACTAGGCCACCGGCTCTGGAGCCAGACTGCCTGGCTTCGGGTCCTGGTGGTGCCCTTGCTAGCTCTGGGGACTTCAGGTCACCCCAATTCTCTGTGCCTTGTTTTTCTCACCTGTGAACTGGGATAGTAAATACTAATACCTACCTTGTAAGCTTAGATGAGGTAACAGAAGCAAAATTCTCCCAATGGCCCCGGGCATATAGTGAACATTGTATAAATGCTAGTTATTCTTTTTTTTTTTCCTTTTTTCTTTTTCCTGGGAATTGGCCAGGCCAGAAATTACAGGGACAAACGTTCTTTCTTGTCTTGAAGTTGCTGTTGTGGAAGGGAAATCACAGCTCTCCAGTGACGCTGAGTGAAGTGGCCTGGCCGAGTGGTGGCAGAGGAGACAGGCAGCCGGGGTCCTGGCCGCAGCGGGGCAGGCAGCTCCAGCCTCCCCGGGCCCAGCAGGTCTGACTTGGAGAGGGATGCTGCGTGCCTGGGGATTCTGACAGGCTGCGCCTGTCGCCTTTGCCCACAGAAGCCTATGCCAGCCCAGCTCCCCCCGCCTGGGGCCTGACTCTGGGTTCAGCCAAGGGAAGCAGGGTGTGATGAGGTCGGGTCTGCAGCAATACTCACAGGACTGACATGTGGTTTCAATCCCGTGCTCTGACAATATGCTCACGTGTCACCTCTCATCCTGGCCACGGCTGTGAAAATTACTTCACCGGTTTTTTAAAAATGGAACAGAAACTGCATTTCTAATATCTTTGTCAGTCTGAGAGTCTGAGTGGTGATGGATTGGTGATCAGCCTGTGGTGCAGTTTAGAAGAGGGCAGAGGTC